>JAOSBN010151007.1:0-23910 GCA_027563595.1 Erythroxylum suave | reverse complement strand
GACCGGGCTGGCAATCGGTGACATTCGCGTCGGCGGTTCAGACTGAGATGCTTTCGGTATGCTGCCTTCATCCTGCTCGTGCGTAGGCGTCCGTCTCTGTCTGCTCACCGGCGTGGGCGAAGAGTGCACGAGTATTTCGCTCGTCTTCACGAAAGCATCGTTTGTCCGCAACCAATCCTTGACTCGCCTCTCTTTGACATGCCTAGGCACTTTCGGCGACGTCTCATCCGGCACCGTCTGCACCCGGGACGTAAACGGCGAGGGCGCTTGTTCGATGCGCGCAGCGCGTCCATTCTGCTCTCTCCGCCTGCTACCAGCAGAAACAGGCCGCGGCTCAGGCGTCGCCATCCTGACATCCACACCCTTCTCTTCTTCCACACTAGACGGAACCTTCCTGGTCGTCTCGGGTATCTCCAGACTCTTCATCTCGACATCCCCACCCACCTTTCGAAGACCCCTCCTCTTCTTAGCCCAGGGATTCCTCCACTCCTCATCAAACGGCCCCTTCAACTGCGCACTCATGATATACAACGGCTCACCCCTCAGATACGCAATGGCACACGCCTCGATCCGCCTGCGCTTCGCCGCGCGCCGCTCACCGTCGCTTTCATCCAAGTAGTATTCCCCGTCATTCACAGCGTCCCAGGCGACATCGACAGCTCGCGGCGGGAGTTCTTCGACGACGAACTTGGGCACCGGTCGCGGATACGGAGGCGGCTTTGGCTTCTGTCGAGCCGCCGGCTTGCTCATCTTGAGACGAGCTTCGATCGGAACGCCGCTCTCATGTCCGGCCCGTCAACAACGAACGATCGAATACGGCGAGTGCGTGTGTAGATTCGATGCTTCTTGCAGCCTCTTCACTTCGTGATCAAAAGTTCCAGCCTGTTGTGAAAGCGAAAGCAGTCGTGACTCCTCAGAAATACCCAAATATCAGTCCAAAACACGTCAGAACAAGAACACGAAATCAAGTATCATCCGCTGGAATTGCGAGGGACGAAGGGAGAGCGAGAGTGTGAAAGTCGAGGTGTAAAGTGCGTGCATCAAGATCCCGTCACGAAATTGCCACGACCCCGTGGATTGACCCACTAGTGTCAGGCTGCAGACGCGACACCGCAGTAACCGGCTAAGCGCTGCAATGACGTTGCTGGCTCGACCGCGAGTTCACTCGACAACCAGTGTGATGCTTGAAGCCGCTTGTTCCAATGGTGAATTACTGTACGGCATTCTCATTGCGTCTACCGTCATGATTCGTTTCCTTCCCAGTGCTTATTCGTGCAGTCATGACTCAATTTGTGTACTAATACAGCCCATGAATACATCCTTCCGACGCCTTCCCGTTCCACTTGGCCGTCATTATTCAACCATGAGGCTCCTCTCGCGCGTCAAAGCACGCGTGTCCATTTCATCTCCGTCAATGTCCTGGGGAAGTACACCTTCCCTCGTTGTATCACCGACCGGCATCTCTACTGCTGACGGCGACTTGACCTCCACTGGAGGTGCCTCGATCATTCTTACCAACACGCCCTTGGACGTCAGGTTATTCCAGATAGCATCTCGTTCTCTAATCTGTTCTCTGTTGAAAGCCAGGCCATCCAATTCCTTGAGTTTCTGACAGCCCTCCAAAAGAAGCAATTCGATCGTCTTCCTCTTCAAGGCGGTTGTCTCGTCTAGCAGTTGTAGCCACCTCATGTCCTGCGACACAGATCTCTTAGGCAAGAGATGAGCCTCGTCATTCTTCGCCTCAATGTAGTCTTGGGGATAGAATCCAATGGTGAGAGGATTGTTCCTTATGTCGACCTTTTCAAGCATTGGCATACGAGACAGGGTCAGACAGGTCCGACGCAGCCTCGTCATCCGGTTACCAGCAGCCATCAGTATTTGCAATTTGACAGTCCCGAGTAATGGAGACAGCTCGGAAATAGCGTTAAAGTTGAGGTTCAGCCTACGGCAGTTTGGAAAATAGTCTCCGAATCCTATCGGGAGTGATCTGACACCACACGCTGCTATTTCGAGCTGACGAAGATTGTAGTGAGGATATCTGGGCAGTTTGATCTGACCATCTGGAGCCGTATTGGAAGAAAGACAGATCTCGACACACTCATTTGGGGTTGTGAGTACAAACTCGAAAATGTCGTTTGAATTGCGTTGGTCCCGAATCGACAATTTTCGGAGTTGCGTAGCAGCAGACAATCCCGCGAGGTTTTTGATACGGTTGTCGTCCACGTCCAAGTCCACTAGTGCTGGGAACATCGATATGTCCAAGTCTTCCAGCTCATTGTGAGATATGGCGAGCTCTTTGAGATGATCCAATGCTTCTGTCACTTGTAGATCGCAAAGACTATTGCCACTCAAGTTCAGCTTTCTGAGTCGAGGTAAGCAGTGCAAGTTACGAACGCTCGTCAACTTGTTCTTGCTGAGATTGAGCTCTTCGAGTCGGGGCATGTCAACGCCTTCAAAGTCGACTTCACTCAATTCATTTCCTTCTAAATCAAGAGACATGAGTCCATCCAAATCCAATACTCCTTCGATATCACTGATGCTGTTCTCGGAGCATTTGAGCTTTCGCATGTGAATCAGTGAGGCAAAACCTTCAAGGTTCTCAAGCTGGTTGTTAGAGACATCAACATACTGAAGATTTTGCAGGTGGCCCCACGACGTAAAGTCATTAACTCTGTTTTGACTAATATCCAATTGTCTCAATGTAGAAGGCAGGCCATCCAACTGAGCGACTTGGTTCTGTGAGATATCGAGCGTCTCCAAGGCTGAGCAATAGTCTTGCAATCCATAGACAGATTTCAGTCTGCTGTCCTTGAGGTCCAGTCTACGCAGCTGCTCCCAAAATGGTTCGCTGGGTATAGCATCTGTAATTGCTTTGACCAGAGTATCAACAGACAACGCCAAAGCGCCGTGAGCCTGAAGTAAGGCTTTAGGGTGAGCCCGTTCTTGAACAAAACTCTCTTCGGGATGATTGGCTCTGTCAGCCTGGTGCATGGTGAATTCTGACAAGGGCGTCAGGCACAGAATGCTGGCACCTTTATACCCAGAGGCCGGTTTGACTGGAGCCAACTGATTTCTCGGCCCTGGAGTAGTCAGTTCTGGCTCCTTGATATGAATCAAACTTTTCCCTTCGTCCTGCAGAATCTCTTCGTCTCGCTCTTCGATGCGGGAAATTGGTCTGCCATTCAGTGTATTCGGTCGGAATTGCTGATGTTTGACGTTCGATGATACTGGTCTCTGATATGGAGCTGGACCGTTCCGAGTTTCTGGCGACAAAGTCTTTGGTGTCTTGAGATAGTCGGTGTCATCCTCAGAGTCTTCTGGGGGCAGGAAATCTTCATCGTCCGAAATCGGTTCCGGAAAGTTCACTGAAGGCCGTGGAATTTCCGAAGCAACTGGAGAAGAGAACGCTATGGTCACAACTCGAGGCTGCTTGTTTGGCGTGCCAGGAACAGATGGTGCTTTTGACGGAATGCCTTGATGCAACCGCTCCTCGTGCTTTGAAGCTTCTGAACGTACTGACACTGTAACCTTCGAATCAAACTCTGGTTCTGTCTCTGTGGCTGTTATCCGAACCTCCTTTTCTGCCTCATTCAGGGCTTCGGGCACTATTGCTTTGATGGACATTTCATCTACCCTCATGTGGTCGATGTCCGTTTGCAGTGGCAGTATCCTTTGGACAGTATCCGCTGTTGACGGACGCGATGACGACATAGGTACTTTCTTCATTGCAGCTTCGCGCTCTTCATCGATACTCAGGTCCGGGATATCCTCGAATGGATCGTCTTCCAAGGTGGCTTCTTCATGGTTGTTCCGGGCTGGACGTAGGCTACGGCTCTGTGAGCGTTGCAATTTGGCCAATTGCTGTTTGACCCAGATCTGCTTTTCATGGTCGAAGGTCATCGTTCCAACATTGTCAGGAATGGACACCTTTCCGGATGAAATTACTCCTTTCTTTCCGGAACTGCTAGATGATTCCGTGGTGAATGTCTGACGAGTAGAATTATCGGAGAAAGGCATGGTGTTGCCTCTGTCGTTGTTTGTCGAAGCTGAATGTTTGCGTTTTCTTTGAGTGTCTTCCGGGTTGAGGATCCGAATGTTGGCTGGACTGCTCTCCTGCTCATCAACAGAGACTAGCATGACAGGCGATTGTACTAACTCTTTCTGATTGGTCAGATGCAGAGTCCCTATAACAGAAGTGCTGGCGAGCAGGTCCAAATCGTCGGAGTCTTTGAATCTTCGCAGATGGCTTGCAGTGCGAGTATCATGCTTCGCAATGCGCCGATCTTCGCGAGGTTTGATCGGTCCTTCTCGAGATGGTGGTCTGGAGAATGGTTCCACTGTCGATTCGTCCTCGACTTCAAGGTCGAGTATTCTGTCCGCATCGAGTTCCGTCAAATCGCCTGGTTCTTGAATTTCAGACAGGTGAGTTTTAGGTTTTCCTCTGGCTCGGATAAATTCCATGACTTTGTTAGCCTCCTCCATGTAATCTTTGGTCGCGAGTGAGGGCTTTCGAGAGTCGAGTTGAGCCTTCGAAACACCTTGTGCAAAAGAAGCAAGTTCGATAGCCAATGCTTCTGCCAATGCACTAGGTGCGTTAGCCCGCTTGATGGTTGAATCTTGTGATACCGTTCGGGTTTGGCTGTTGTCAGACGACTTTCGGCTCCCTGGTTTTGGCTGTAATATAGATCGGGTTGCAAGGACTTCAGGGTCCGCTTGAACGCCTCCCTCCCCAGGGCGTGCGTCCTTTCGCTTCGTTCCCGCGCGAGCAGATCTATCAGACACATCACCAGGTTTGGGTGGGTGTGGGACTTCCTGCATCACGATTTCCTCTCGTATCAGAGTACGGCGTCGCTTTGGTGTCCTGTCTTTGGCAGGCGAGGATGGCACTCGTTTTGAATTCACATCTTCGACGTTGTCCTCAAATACGTCCCTCGAGGACGGTCTTACACCAGGTATTGTTCCCTCGTCATCAATCGTCAGATCCGCAAAGCTCTGGAAGATTTTTTCGCCATCCATTTGTGCTGGATTATGCGTAGTAGATGGTCTTGTGACCTCCTTCTCAAAATTGTAAGTATCGAGCTCACCCTTTCCAAATTGACTCATTCGGAAACCAGTCTCATGTTCCATACCCTGCTCTGATGCTGCAGGCTGATCCTCGAAGGACTGGCTCTGATCACTTCCATCTTGTTCGTATTGGCTTAGCACTCGCAGCAATTTGTTATTGGTGTATGTGTCTCTGTTTCCAAACAGTTTCAATGGACTACCTGCTGAAGTCGGCCTCTGAGGGCTGGTTTTATGGTGGACCACGCTTCCGTCGTGGAAACTGCTCGGTAATTCGTCATCACTTTTGCTTTCCTCGGTGAGAATCTGATGCATGGTGTCATAAGGGGGCGGCGAACTTCGGAATCTTGCAGAACTTGAACGCCTCTCGCTGTGAGGTGAAAACTCTTTGATCGAACTCAGCTTTTTCTTGAGGAACGATGCCTCATTTTATGCTGGTCCTCTGCGCATATTCACGTAGCCTCCATGTGATGCAAAGTCTTGTGTTCCCATAGACAGATCCTCTGGCAGTGAATGGGAAGTCATATCTTCGAGCAGGTCGTCATGCAAGAGACTTTCTTCCTTGCCCTGCCCATTGTAAGATACTTCTCTATCGCTTGACCTGGACGATGGTCTTCTCTGGTGATCCGAGCTCATCTCAGTGAGCTTTTTCCTGAGAATATCTGGGTTAAGCTCGATCGATTCTCGCACTGCTTTAGCCGAGATTGTGTTTTTTGTCGAGGCAGTGACTGGACTGATGTATTCGTCTCTAAGCTCTTGCTGACCACTCAGGGTTCGCCATCTTGGATCTCTCGATATAGGCGAAATGATACTGTCATCGCTCTGTCTTGAGCCAGCCTTCTCACGAGCTTGTTCTAGGTCACTAACTCGTCTGTGAACAAGTCCTCGCATTGATCCATTGCGTGCGAGCTCCGATGATATGGCTGACATACTATGCTCCAGCTGGTCATCATCTTCATTCTCATCTAATTCGGGCAAAGCTGCCATGGGAGGCGCCCTTGACCGTGAGGTGCGGAAGCTCTGAAACCTGTCCGCGCCGGATTGAATGTTGGAGTATTTTAGAGAAATCCAGGGCTTTTGCTCGGTCGTGGCAGGCGCAGCTTGATTTTCCGCATCCGGGCTTGATTGTTGTGCAGGTTGAGAGAATATCCCTTCTAGCTTCGACGGCGAGAACAAGTCAAATCCGTCACTTGCAACGTCTTCGCCATTCTGTATCCTCCTCTTCCATTCAGGCGTTTCTGCTATCGAATTGTCCACTGTGTGATGTTGAACCGACTGCTGAGAGCTTGAGAAATTGCTAGATGTCTTTCGGGGAACAGTGGAGGAAGAATTTCTCTTCAGGGAGCCATCCGGTTGAGTGCTGCCCGGCAGGTTGAGGCTCGAAGCTGATCTTTCTGAAAGTATTGGCATTCCTTTCGCTTTCGCGATTCCGCGAGACGAGCGTGGTTTCAAGAAGCTGCCACTGGAGGATTCTCGGCGCATGCTATGCGCCAGGTGCGGTATCCGGCTCTGGGAAGGTCTCGAGTTCTGTGTACCATATCTGCTGTTGGGCAACGAGGATGCAGGTGAAGATAGGCGTGGTTCTGAATTCCAGTCTTCCGACAACGAGTCGAGCCATGGTTCACCCATTGTGTTTGACAGTTGATCAGACACACTTGCAACAGTCAGCAGTCGACTTTGGGTTAGAATGCTAGAAAATCATGTGGTGGACAATATACAAACAACGAATACGGCAAATCGTTTTGGTGGGGTGCACCTAGCACCAATGGCTTGAGGAAATACGCGCTCAAAAGAACATCACGATGGAGGGAAGATACACATGGTCTTGGCATTGTTGTTCTTTTTCCAATTCGGGAAAAAATCAAATACGATGACATTTGCAGATCTCTACCTACCCATGCTCCCAACCACTATGTCTGTGGCCCAGATCCCAAATTCTAGTGCACCACTCAAGTACATGCTGTCTAGAAGACGACTCGACCCAACCGTTGGCATTAAGTCTATCAATCCTTCCAGATCCCAAGCGCCTGTTTCAACTCCCTGACAAAATTCCAAATATCCACGTATGTGTTGTACATGGGCACTGGTGCCACTCTGATAACATCCGGCTCTCTCTGGTCTGCAACAATGCCCGCCTCCTTCAGAGCATTTCCAACAGTCTTCAAATAGCCTGGCTTGAGTAGTACACTCAGCTGTGCTCCCCTCTGCTTGGGGTCTAGAGGAGTAATGATCCTGAACAACCTCTCGCTGTCGTCCTCACTCGTATCCTTGAGCAACAGATACTGCAAATAAGCAGTCAGCTTCAAGCTCCTCTCCCTCAAAGCCTCAATGCTTGTCTCGCCGAACACCGACAGAGACGCATTCAAGCTCGCCAGATCAATCGCCGACGGGTTCGACAACTGAAATCCGCCGGCCCCTGGGATTGGCATGAATTTGTTGTCCATCTTGAACCGGCTCGCTTTGTCTCCACCATACCAACCCATCAACCTAGGCATGTAGCTCGGCTTCCCATCCTCACCGACCTCCACCCTTCCATGCTTCTCATGCACAAACAATCCGGCGATCGACCCAGGCCCGGCATTCATGTACTTGTACGTGCACCACACAGCGAAATCGACATCCCACTCGTGCAACTTCACAGGAACGTTACCAGCAGCATGTGCCAGATCCCATCCCACAACCAATCCTTTCTGGTGTGCAAACTTGGTGATTCTCTGAATGTCGAACAACTGCCCACTGTAATACTGAATACCAGGCAACATCACCAATGCAATCTCCTCGGCCTGCTCCTCAATCACCCTCAGAATCTTTTCTGTACTAATGACGTGATCTTCATCGGGCTCCAACAGGATCATCGCATCCTCAGGCTCATATCCATGCCAACGCACCTGACTCTCAATCGCGTAGTGATCGGACGGGAAGGCCTTCCACTCCAGCAGGACCTTCCGCTTCCGACCCTCGGGTTTGTAGAACGCTGCCATAGCCAGGTGCAGGTTCGCGGTCAGCGAGTTCATAATGGCGACCTCGGACGGTAGCGCGCCGACGATGGGGGCGGACTGCTCGGCGGCTTGGGCGGCGAGGTCCTGCCATGGTCGCAGTGGTGAGTCGGAAAGTTGAGTGAAGTGCCCGTTGACGCCAATGGAGGACCATGTCTGCAGGTGTGACTGGATGTACGTGGCTGTGCGTTTTGGTTGGAGACCTAGGGAGTTGCCGCAGAAGTAGATGGCGGGTTCTGAAGAGGCAGAATCGACAGTCTGGATGGTGGTGGTTTTGAGGCTGGACTTGGTGGGAATGATGTAGTTGTCTCGCAGTCCTCTGAGAGGGCACTCGGCGTCGAGAGAGTGAGCGTAGGACTCTGTTGAGGCTTCTGAAGGGAATTTGTGTGTCGATGTTGCTGGCGCGTGGTGGGCCGGACGACTTTCTAGTACCGCGGGAGCCATAGCTTTGGTAGTGTGAGTGAGAAGATGGATGCAACAAAATTAGAAATGTGTTCAGCCTTTGTATCGAATTCAACTAGTATTGTGAAACTTTTCCTGTTCGTCTATCGTGTTTTTGGAGCGTGCTATCTTGTCCTACTTCAACATCTCCTAAATACCGTGTGCGACCCTGATGCAACAGCGCCCGGATACGGTCCGGTTTCTTCACTGACGTCTTTGCACAGATTTCCGTGACGCTAACGGTCCGGAACCGTGATGAGATAAGCACACCCGACCTGTCATCGACCAATCATAGTCCAGACCGCATATGCATACCGTTTTTGGTGATAGAATCTTGGAGTGAAGCGATGCAAGATGGTGAACATTGATCAGGCAGTCGCTCGTAGTGAAGTTCATAGATCTGTCACGCGTGTTTGCGTGACGCTAGGCCGGACTGCTTCATGCTGCCTGCCCAACCATCCTGATCCGCCCTTCAAGCCTTGGTGCAATAGCCTGGACACCAATTGTTAGCAACTCAGTCATGAAGAAAAAGTGTCTGAACTCACTCTTGTCCAATCGATATTGAACTCGTTCTCTTCTATATCACTGCACAATCTTGGATGGCCGGGCAGACCTGTCAACCGCCACCACTTCCTCGCAACTTTCTTGATGATCTGCTGCTCACGTTCGTTCGGCGGTGGTCTCTCACCATCGGGCAATGCATCGTCGGCATCTACATCGCTCTCAGAATCACTGCCCAACACATCTTGGTCTTCTCTCGCGTCAGACATGCGCTGTGCGGGTATTGGCTTCTGTGGCGCCACCGGGTTGGTAGGCTTCGCCTCCATGACCGGGTGCTTCCCATGTACCAATTGATGCACTCCACTCCAATGGCTGTCCAGATTTGTGCTCCACATTCGCCATTTGCGGAGAGTACGTAGGGACATGAAGTACTGTCTCAGCAACATACTGATCAGGATACCGT
The DNA here is from genome assembly GCA_027563595.1 of Erythroxylum suave. NCBI lineage: Eukaryota > Viridiplantae > Streptophyta > Magnoliopsida > Malpighiales > Erythroxylaceae > Erythroxylum > Erythroxylum suave. The sequence continues at coordinate 14,448 of JAOSBN010151007.1, read as the reverse complement.
TCTCCTCCGAAACGAGTTCTTTGGCTACACCTCCTTCTGACTCAGTCAACAATGATTTGAACCCATCTTTGCCACGGGCCATGTAGTCTCGTGTGACCACTGAATACTCCTTCTCGAGGTCAACGTCTTTGCCACCGACTTGAACATTCTTGACTCGCGAATGTGGAGAAAGATCAGGGTCGAACTCAAACTCAATATTTGACACTTGCAAGAATCGTCCTTCCAGAGCAGGATACGTAGAGACACCATTCTCGAGAGCTTCGACGAGGGCTTTACCGGTGATCTTGATGACAACGCAAGGGTCTTCAAATGGGAAGCTGTGACAAATGAGCAGAAGACCCGAGGACGAGGGAATACACTGACCAGTTCATAACATCCTTCAATCTCAACAAACCTGGTGGGTAGATTTGGTCGCCACGGATTGTGCCTGCAGCCATGATGCAGCAGTCACCTTGGTAGAATGACCGCATGATATCACAAATGAAGTTGCCAAGATTCGACTCCTTTGTGCGAACGGTGGTGAATCTTGCATCCAGTGGAGCAGCTGTATAGCCTAATGGCTTTTCTAGCTTCGATTTCAGTGAACTGGTCAGCTTCTCGGTCAATTTCAGGGTCGTCTCATCTTGTTTGATCTTCGACACAACGTCTCGTCGAGTGATATGAAAATCCCATTTCTTGCTGCCCGGCTGTCTCCTAGCCTCTATGTAACTCAACTGCTTGAAATCTGTTCCAGATCGTAAGACATGCGTGCCGTTGATGATATTGTGTTGGTAGTAATGATCATGGCCACCAACGATGATGTCAATCAGCCCATCAGGGGTTTTCTCTGCCAGCTTCTTGTCATTTGGCTCTCTTTGATGTGACACGGCGATGACGATATCTGCACCCTGCTCACGCAGGGTAGGGACAAGCTGCTTTGCTGTGGCTGACGCGGACTTGTAGATCAGGTTTGGTGGTATCGAGTTCAAGGTGTCCAACCACTCGCGCTCCACCAGTCCAATCACACCGATCTTAATCCCATTTGAAGCCGTCAACATGACGGTCTTCTTCGCATTGCCAAGAGGGACATCATCTCCCAGAGCCGGATCCAGGACATTCGCCAGTAGCCACGGGAAATTGCACTTCTTTGCAAGATTCTGAAACTGAGGGACACCGAAATCCAAATCATGGTTGCCAACACAAGCAACGTCTGTGCCAATGTTGTTCAGAATGGGCACCATATGTGCGCCTTTCGTCACACTGCTCTCGAGGCTAGGGTTGAATGCATCTCCGGAGAACAGCGTGATGAGTTTCGACTGGCCTTCGAATTTCGGATCATCTCGGTAGTGGTTGCAAAGAGTCTGAAAGCGAGCGATACCACCCACGGGCTCGGATGATGATGCGTCGATGTGATAGACTTGAGTCGAGGTCAATATGGCAATTCTCGGATCCAGCAGACTCAAGACTTACCGTCATTGTAATGGAGCAACCGTAGGTCCGGAGGACGATCAAGGTTACCACTGCTGTATGTCACGCTCTCATCGGCGACCGCCGACCCAGAAGGAGGCGCCATGCTACGTGTGCGTGAGTCGAATTGGTTTCGTGTTAGAGCAAGTCCAGAGTGAAGACTAAGAGACCCTGCAGCACAGCCTCTACAGCCGGATGGAGGTGCGCTAACCGCATTCGTCAATTTTGAGCGAGGCTCGGCAACGATTCTGCGGGCCAGAGAAGACAGTGAGTATAAGAGGAGCCGGGTTTTCTGGTTGTAGAAGATTTGGATACATCATCAAACACACAACATGCTGACAACCTTTGGACGACAAGGTCTCAGAGCCTCGCACGTTGCGAGAATGGCGACAGTGGCGTCTGCGGCTACATCCGCAGCACCATCGATCTACTCCATCAGAGCCAGCCCCGAGGAGGTACGTCAAGGTCGTCTCACGGAACGCAATCTGGAATTGGCAGTCCGGCATACGCTTCAAGATGGATTGGTTGTGGTGGAAAATGCTGTCGACCATGCTGCCTTGGACCATCTGAACAAGAAGATGGTACAAGACGCCATCACACTCCGGGAGAGAGGCAAGGACAGTCCATTCAATTACAACCGAGGCAACCTACAGCAAGACGCTCCACCCGTTCGCAAATACTTTGACCCCAGCATATTCCTGAGTGAGTGGCATGCATCGACTCTGTGACCTCCAAGTGATGCTCTAACCAATTCTGATCAGACCCTCTGGCAACACATATCACGTCCACAGTCCTTGGACCCTCGCCAAAACTCACCTTCTGCAGCGGCAACACAGCCATGCCACCAACTCAGGAGACTCCGCCACAGCGCCAGCCCGTCCACTCGGATGCAGACTTTGCTCACCCACCTCATCCCTTCGCTCTCGTCGTCAATGTTCCCTTGATTGAGATGACACCTCATAACGGCTCAACAGAGGTGTGGCTGGGCACACATGATCACTACGGCCTTGACGCTCAAGAGGGTGCCCACGGCGAACGAGCCAGCGGGAGGATCCGACAAACTTTACTCGAAGAAAGGAGGAAAATCTCACCACCGATCCAGCCAACAATTCCCAAGGGCAGTATCATCGTCAGAGACTTGAGACTATGGCATGCCGGCATGCCGAATTTCTCAAATGACATCCGAGTCATGCTTGCTATGAGTAAGTCTTTGCATCGCGATACCGATGATTGGTCACTGATAGAGATCAGTCCACTTCGCGCCTTGGTACCGTAACCAGATGCGTATGGAGTTTGGCGACGGTATCAAGCCTTTGGTTGCCGCTCAGACTGGCCTGGACGTAAGGGCGGATTGGATTGGAGAGAGTCGAGCGATGGATACGTACCTCAACCGCGGATTTGGAAATAGCTACGACTTCGGGCAGACGTCTTGAGATGGTCAGTACGAGTCGGACCGCATGGGTTGAGGCACGCATTTCTGGCATGACGCTATCGAGCAGGGGATTCCGGCTCTCGCTAAAACCTACAGGCCTGGTAGTACAGTCTAGATCAAGATACCTTGGGCACGTGGAATGGCCAGGAGGGAAGATCAGCGTGAAAAAAGGCTTCTTTACATCTTACACTTGTCGCTGTAGATAATAAGGGTCATACTGGCAGTGTAGTCTGGGTTTCGAATCATGCCGCTGGGAAGATGCTGTTCCTTGGCACTGGCAGGTCGCGGTCCTGCGTACGTTGACCACTTCCTCCCGCGTCGGGGAACGCATGGGAACACACATGCTTCCACACAGTGCATGCGTGAGTATTTGTCTTCAGTGCCGGTCAAAGCAGTGCCGTTCTTGATGTCAAATACACGGACGGACTAATCTGGCCGTCTCGAGCCCACAGCATCGAGCCCATTGTGTGCATGGTTGGCTCCAAGGCGTCTTCTTCGGCAATCTGTATGTCTATTCGGGGAGCTCGAAAATGTACGCCAGCCATCAATGGCGCCCTTCCGAGACCATTGACGGGTTCAAGGCTCGAGCAGTCCTCGCCTCTACGGGCACTGTCGGCTCTGCACAATGCCCCATGTGAGGCTGCAGAGGAAGGATGGCGCTGGGTGAGTAGGTGCATATTGGCCCCTTCTTACAGCAACACTGTGCAGCAAGCCTCACGCACCTGCCGCTAAAATCACTAGCACTGATGGAATCTGCAAGCCTACACCAATCGAGGACCAGACTATTCGAGCAATACACCCTCGACACCAATGATCGACAGAGCCTGGACTTCCCTTCACCATGGCATTCATGCCTGACGGGCGAACACGCCTGTGCAACCTACAGCCGACGACAGAATTCAGCATAGCACGGGCAATGTCTCTCTTCCTCAAACACTACCTCGAACCTCCGACTGTTTCTCTGAGTACAAGATGCTCTATCCCATACGTCGTAACCTTTCCTAATAGTACAAACCCAGGGAGAAGTTGTCAATATGCACTGGAAAGCTCCCGCCACGATGTTCTCCGCCTTTGCGGTCGGCATAGCATTCGCGCTCGGTCATCACCTCTTCTACCAGTCACTTGATGGCAAACCTGTCGATTCCGCCGTCTTCGATCAGCAAGTCAACATTGGTGCAGGTACAGCTTTCGCTTTCCTAGTTAAAACCTTTCTGGTCGTTGCTGTGGGCACTGCCTTCATACAGGTACTGTGGAAATGCCTCTTGAACAAGCCTGCCTCTGTATCGAGGGTCGATTCAATTACGCAACTTTCGAGCTCATTAATTGAATTCCTTAACTTCAGATCACTTAAACACTACCCGGTTTTATCTTTCTTGGCACTGGTATCCTGGACTCTACCTCTGGCAGCAATCGTTCCTCCCGCAACACTGAGCGTCCGGATGGCCAGTGAGCCTGTTCTTTCTCGTCATTTCGATCATGTACCCACTCTCGACTTCTCCCAAATGCCGTGTGCCAAAACATACGTTTCAAGTCTAGGTCCCGAAGATCCGAACCCATCGACAGCGTACGGGGGCAGCACCGACAGTATGAATCAGCTCGCGTTTGGAGTCGCCTTTGCAGGCACAATACCCACAATACCATCGCCGGCGCCGAATTCGTCGTATACTTCACGGTTCTACGGTCCAGCTCTACAATGTAGCAATACACCATCTTCTATCATGTACGAGTTCAATTCGGTCTTTGGCTACAACATCACTTTCCCACTGCCGTCGTGTTCAACCGTCTGTCCAAACAGCTACTCGTACCTAGCATGGGTGCCCGACAGCACGTCAAGAGTTCCATTTGGCAACTACAGTCTAAACCAATATCAGTACATTAATTTTGACTCCACCATTGGATCGTACGACTGGCCTGTTGAACCTGCATCGCTGTACATTGGTGTCTACTTAGGTCAGTCCGAGCCGGGCTGGGCTGTGGTCAATTGTTCTCTATACAACGCATCCTACGAGGTAGCCCTCGATTACCGCGAAGGCAACCAGACTGTCGGTGTCAAAAAGGATTATGTACAAGGTGTGCACTTCTCTGGAACCGTGTCGCAATCGTCATGTTCGGGCTCGCAGGATTACTACTGCCCCACTGGTGTTACTACGTACACAACCGCTGAAGAACTTAGCTATCAAGGCATCATGGATAGTTTCGGAAAAATCATCGTTGGCAGCATCAACAAAAACGGAATCACTTACCAAGATGGATACCACACCGAAGCTACAATGATTATGTCGACCGGGCTGGGAGCTATAGTGTCCAGCAGTTCTGATCCCTCGGTGGCTGAACTCTTGGCCAGATCAGCGGAGCAAATGTTCGAGAATATTACCATTGGGCTATTGAGTAGCACGGTGTTCGCAATCCCGGCGGAGTCGAATCTATCCTCCACAGCTGACGTGGCATACCTGAGTTTCCCCAACATCTATGTGTACAGCTGGAACCGACTTGTACTGTCATATGGATTGGCGGTCCTCTTCACAGGCATATGTGTGTTGATCGGAGCCTTCACCATGTTCTCATCAGGGCACAGCTACAGCTTCACATTCTCCACAATTGCGCGAACGACTAGGGATCATGCATGGGACATGCTTATCAGACACAAGGACACTGCAGGGAGCGATCCTTTACCCAAGTATATTGCCAAAGCGTCGATACCTGTCGGCGGACTAACAGATCCACGCGTGAGCGACCAGTACGATTCGGAACACAACGTCATTCATCTGAGTGTTGATCTGTCCAAGGAGTTAAAGCCGGTCGAGTCAGCTCACACTGAGATTGGTACTGATTTCGAGGGTGAAGAACGACAGAATCTTATGTGGCCAGGACGCGTAGTTGAGGCCCGTCCAAGGAGAGCTCCGGCGATGTGATATAGGTGCATTGCAAGATTTCATTGCGCACATTCTGCTCTCTACGAAGCGTCCAACCACAATCCTCAGAACGGTACTACATCGACATTCGATGGTCACATTGCGCGAACATCTCCGTCGCTCCAGTTCTTCTGGAGTTTCGAGATCAAGACGTCCACAGACCAAGCCGTCTGCTTCTGAGTGTCCTTTAACCACGCCACAACTGCTTGACGCTCAGCGCCTTCGCGGAGCCACTTGCCAGAGAAGCAGACCGGACCATATGCATTGACCACGACCGGAGCACTTTCGCAACTCATGGCCAAACCACAAATTTCCACAGCTGACGAAGTTCGGAACGAAGGGTCGGTGATGCACTTTGCAACATAGTAGTAATGCAGAGCTGACACATGACAATCTTTCAACATACGTATTGCCGGGAATGTACCAGTTTCACACCGAGAAAATGGCTCCGCCAGGAAGTTAGACTTCCAATGATCCAATGCTGGCCTTGCATCAATTGGCGAGTTACCAAAGTATGAATTGACTAGAGCGGCTAAGATCAGGGTGATTCCGTTGGCATGGTCATCGTCATCAATGAGTCGTTCCGCCGGCAGCCCTACCTGAACCTTCAACGGACATTCATGCACCAACGAGTATGTGATGTCCTCGCGCAGGTAGTTCCAGAACCCGCAGGGAAGCAACCCACGGTCGCGAAACCCTGGGGCAACCGGCACTAGAGTCGAGGCGCCGAACAAATGTCGGTTGGGATCTTCCGTCTCAGAGAGGATCTCGTACGACCGAAGTAAGCACGTAGCAGCAAGTGCCATCCCGTTCGAAGTACTCGCGTCGTCCAGAGAAAGTGAGATCAAAAGCTGCAGGCACCTGCCATGGTACGCCTCTGAGATCGAACTTGGAAACTTGTATTTCCGGTGAGCGTAGGTTCCAGCGAAGGCGATTATGGCAGCGAATAGCAGGGAGCTCTGCAGCGCTGCAATTGGGACAAGTGAACCAAATGAGGTGTTTGCAGAATCGTTCAGATCATACCATGGTGCTAGCTCCTTGATGTAGATGTGGAATAGATGAGCGATATCGGGGTGTTGAAGGAGTTCCTTTGGCGTCTTCTCAACTGCCAGTGGATTCAATGTAGGTCCTCTGTATTGTCTAACGGTCAGGTTGACAGACCTGTCGCAGAAAATGTGCTGTTTTGAACAACGATTGCATCTTGGAAGTGTACCGTCACATTTGATCTTTCGGCTGAGACAGGTCTTGCTACAATTGTGAATTTATGCACTCAGAGTCGAAGGATGTATCTTACCATGAGTGTGGGGCTGCTGCTCGAGGCATCGATACTGTAATTATAGCAGGTCACTGGCAGTGAGAACTTGAACTAAGGTGCTACTGGCTATACTTGTGGCTCGAATTGTCCCTAAGATGTCTCCGAGCTGTCTCGGCTGTCTCGCCCTATTCCGAGCCGTCCCGGGGACATCTCAGGGACAGTCCGAGCCACAAGTATGGCCGGTGGCACCTTGGTAAGGCTTGTAAACATTTATTGGGATCGCGCTTCCCCCCGTGAGGTCTCGGTGGTGCATGTAGCACGTACGTACGTACGTACATATGTTGGTGGGGGCGATACGTAGGCAGGTACTCCTCACCAATGAATTGTGGTTGGTGCGTAGTAAGTTCAGTGTAGGAACTTGAATATCGGCACTTTCTGAGCAAGAGCAAGAGCAAGAGCAAGAGCAAGAGCAAGAGCAAGAGCAAGAGCAAGAGCAAGAGCAAGAGCAAGAGCATACGACTCGACGGACACGCACCTTCCGTGATTGTTCTGACAGACCATGACCCGAGTAAGTAACACAGCGATTCTAAGCTAGAGAACCTCTAAAACAGACCAACGTATACAGCATATGACTTACCAACCATAGTATAGTATGTGTATACGGTGCGTCGTAGAGACTAGACACGCACATTGTACATAGTGCATGGAAAAGATACGTAGATTGACGTACAGATCAACGGTAAAATCTATGCGCACTACCACAATACGCTAACCGCACTACCATCTTACAACACTTACCGGAAAGTCACGTGACCTATATTATCTCTCTTATATACGTACGTAGCTATAACTTCGTCCGTATCATTATCTATTATAGCAATCTATATATACGTAGAATATATACTATCTCAATCAAAAAGTCTAAGATTTACCCTTTAGACTTATTAATATTAGGTATACTTCTAGGCGTTAATAGGCGGGGGTATAACTAGATTCTCGAGTCTAATAGGGGAGTCTATAACTAAAGTATAACTAGGGTATAACTAAAGTTCTTAGTATATACGGTATATTATTAAGATATGTATATTACGTGGTTATATTATCACGCTTACTAGGTGGTAGTGTAGTTAGCGTAACGTGGTAGTGCGTATAGATCTCCCCTAGATCAATATGTAATATGTACGTATGTACATAGTAGTATAAGGATGAGTGCATGCTCGTGTAGCACATATTATGTAGTGTCTTAAGAAGTACGCACGTACGTATTAATGGAGACAGAAACGAATGCTCTTACTACGTATCTAAGTCTAACCTTTATACTTGCTGTGGTTTTGAATACGTGACTTCGGGGAAGGCACGCAGGATGCGCACAGCACCAGTAAACGTTGAGAATATGTGGTTTTGTATTCTAGGTGCACCACTTCAAGTTCTTATATGCGTACTACGTACGTACTATGTATCAGTAAGAGGCTACATAATAGTACCACCACAACTTGCTATTAGGACCACTATCTTACAATACACTTTTTAGTACATTCACACATGTATTAGTACGTACCAACGAAGTCACGTAATTTGAGCCTAAAGTACGCCGTGTATGCCCGGAATTCTCCCGGAACTTTAGCTGTACTCGGATTGAGCTCCTTTCCATACGGCCCAGAATCATAGTCGAAGCCTTCTTATAAGCCCCTGTAAGCCCCTATAAAACTACGTAGTCGTATTCCGAATCCATATCTACCAAGAGGCCACCAGCCATACTTGTGGCTCGGACTGTCCCGGGGCTGTCTCCGAACTGTCTTGGCTGTCTCGCTCTAGCTTGGGCTGTCTCAAGGGACGGTCCGAGCCACAAGTATGGCTGGTGGCCCCTTAGCATTTATGCGTACATACATACGTGCTCAGATTACGACGAGACACTATACGCATATCAGTACTAGAATCCTACATTCTATAGACAAAGTCCGCGTCGCGTGATCACATTCGTACGGTGGTACCGGATGCAGGTCGTGGTGGTACCGTTGGCCCTTTCCAGATGGGACGGGCTAATGGTACTACCACCGACTGCTATTCGTACTACCACCTTACAATACTTACTATACAGTCACGTGACTTAGAATTCTTTCGGATATCTCTAGATCTAGATATACATTCCTACTATTTATAGCTAATATATACTAGATATATCTTATATATCTATAGTAAAGTAGTATAAACCAAGATTTATTACTCGGAGAAATATATATTATAGGGGTATATATAGGCGGTAATAGGCGGGGCTTAACTATAGTTATAGGCGGTAATAGGTATAGCTTAACTATACTTATAGGCTTTATAGGGGCTATACTTAACTAGAGCTTAACTAGAATTCTAGGCGTATATAGCGTACTTTAGACCCGGATCACGTGACTGTATGGTAAGTATTGTAAGGTGGTAGTACAAATAGCAGTCGGTGGTAGTACCATTAGCCCTTCCCTTTCCAGATCTTCTCCCATCGACCCTCCCCGTGTCTACATCTTAGTGCTTAGTCTTCTCAGCACAGTCGAGAATGTTTACGAGAAGGTGCCACTTCATTTAGCGCCAAGTCTCTGCTGTTCAGTGAAGGAAAAGTGAATAGCTACAGGTGCACCCTTCAGTGAAGGACACAAAGGGCAACAGCCCGATCTTGAAAGAAGCGACGCCATGGACCTAGAATGTCGCATGCCTGAGATACGCCCCTGCGCGTCTCATCTTTATTGCACTCAACTGAGTACGTACGTACGTACGTACGTGTAGCTCGGCCTATCTTGGAACAAGTGTATGGTGTCAACCTACAGATCTCTGTTGACCTGCGTGATTCACGATCGAAGCAATGACTCCAAACCGCGGGCACCTGCTCGGTGCCATTGACGAACAGCTACCTGAACTCGAAGAGGTGGCGAACGATGCTTCTAAATGCTCCGATGAGAAACTCGCTTGGGAGTTATATGGAACAGAGCTTCGCTCATGGTCAGATCGTATCAATCAGGGAATTGATGGTGATCTTGAAGGACCACCGCCTCCGAAAAGAAGGAAGACAACTCGAAAGAAGAAGCCTACTCCCACATATGAATGTATCGTCTGCCTGGAGAGATTCACATATCATCAGCTACAGCCGAGGATGTTTTGTGCGTGTCACTACTGCAGAGATTGTTTCCACAGCATGATCTCGACCGCGTTAGAGCACCACAGTCTGGCTCGCTGTTGCAATCAAAACGTGTGGACAATAGCAGGCTCCTTTCGCCGTAAATATCCGGACTTATACAAGCAGTACTCGACACTGTCGCTTGAGCTTAGTGCTACGGATCCTCTGTATTGTTCGAATCCAAGATGCAGCCGGTTCCTGGGTGATATCAGACTTGAGAAACGAATAGAGTGCTGCAACGCCTGCGGTACTGAAACTTGTGCACTGTGCCGAGATGCAGTATCCAAACACAAGGGAATCCACGAGATATGTCCCGAGGACCTTGATCTCCCAATGATGCAAGAGGTTATCACCAAGCACGAAATGATGCGATGTCCCCATTGCTATGCAGTCGTGCAGAAGAATGGAGGCTGTAATAATATCGAGTATGTACTTCAATGTTCAGCTTCTTTAAAGTGTATCAACAAAATTCCTAAATATATATCCTGACACGCAAACAGGTGCAGATGCGGAACATTGTTTTGTTACAAGTGTGGCGAACAGAAACAACTTGAGACAGATCTGTGTTCGTGTACCCGGCAATTGGAACCTGATGCAGCACCGAACGCGAATGATGCATAGTAGGGTAATGACAAACCGATTGAAGTGGAAGCAAATGAGAATGAGGATGACTAGTGCTGGTCAGCATGGAAGAACAGACCGTAAGTCATACAAACGGAAGCAACTTGACTTGGCCCGCCAAACCTTGTTGATGAATAACTCCTAACTGCCCTTTATTTAGATCACACTCCTTGGACTGACTTAACGCACAATGACTATGCCCAACTCAACAGAAGAACATCGCTAATGCTGAACGTCTGCAGCGAAACGATGTGAACCGCGATCCAGTAAAGACAGTAGCTAACGGAGTTTGCTCGATCGGCTCGAGCCGCATTGGAGGATTGTGATGAAAGGATCATGGGTCAAAGTGAGCTTTTTGCGTTGCATTTGTCTCAATCCGAACGAGAAAAAGTGTGTCAAAGTCTTCGAGAGGAATGATCATGTGGCAACCACCTTGCGAGGGGTTACACAGCATATCGGACTGGACAAACTCAATCCCGCTAAATCCTGATAGCATCGCGAGAGATGAATTAGACACCAGACTTTCTGACACTTTTCAAGTTTTGCAGGCCGAATACCTGCAAAAACCATGACTTGAGCATCCAACCTGAGTAGATGATCAGTACGACCACCGTCAGTGGCACTGTGATGATCCAGTATACTCGAAAGCGGCCGGAGACAACATGTTCTCCTAAGCTAGCATCAGCATTCCAGTCGAACATGGGAAGAGCAAGAAGCGTCTAGATTTCAAACGACAATTAGCATTATACTGGAGTTCGGCTTGTGCAGCTACCCCAAACGTGAAACTCACCGAAACAAAAGTAGCAGGCAAGAAGAACATCGTCAGCACAGCAATACCGAGCATTGCAGAACTATCTTTCCTCGCGGCAGCCGCAAGCAGGTGCGAATCACTTGCGATGCGTGTTGACTCTTCTCCAATTCTCTTTGAATCTTCTGCAATCTGCTTAGAGGCTTCGGCAATGTTCTTCGATTCTTCTGCGTATCGGTTGGACTCGTCGGCTATGCGTTTGGATTCGTCTGCGATTCTTTGGCTGATACGACTCTCTTGCAGGGCCATGAAGTTGTATACCTAGGTTCTACCTTAGCCGATGTTCTTGAGCAACTGTCTCACTGGCTGTCATCGATGTCGAATGCTAATCAGGATCAGACCTACCACGGTAAGTTGACTCGTGCATCTTGCTTCAAGATCATTGGCTCGAAATTGCATATGGGAAACGCAGCTGCTGAGGTATTGTACATGCTCGTTCAGAGTAACGGAAGCGTGTCGAAATTGATTGTACCTAAGCTCGCCGTTGACCGCAGAAGCACGTCTAGATTCCAACAGGGCGGCAACATCGGTGGAAGTGGTTGCAATCTTGTCGAGAAAGAGTTGCAGAGATTTGAAGCGAATCAGTATCATCCTAACTATACGTTGTGCGCTGTTCAGGTCCTTGGTAAGATCGAACGACTCAAGGTCTTCCAATTTGACATCTCTGGCTCCTAGATACGGCACCTGGCCAATGGCATTCTCCAGACCAATCACGGTGCTGTTGATATCCTCGTTCAACGTCTCCTCGTATACCTCGAATAGACACTGAGCTAGTATCAAAGGTACCAGCATAGGGTGGACTGCGAGTGCAGCAGATGCCTGTAGTTTCTCATTGAAACTGTGTGCTTCATAGGACTCTTCTAGCCCGCGCACAAGGACATTGGTGGTCCCTGACAGTGGATCAAATGACAACGCTAATGACCAGGAAATGGCCCAAGTGAGTGTTCTGGCCACAAAGCCTGCAATGAAGTCAGATGGACAACGTAATGACCTTGGTGAGCCTGGCTACTTGCTGATCGATTCAACCTCGTTATTCTGCTGAACAGTCGAGAAGGTTGCAAAGTGCGAATAGCTACTATGCAGAGAAGCTTTTGCAAAGTGCACAGGGAGCTTCAGCTCGTGCAAGAGATGCTTGAAATATTCTTTAGTGAATGGTATCGCCGGAGAACGAAGGTCATGATTCGAACTGCACGATCTGGAAGCAGTTTAGTATTGACATAGCTAATGTGTTGTAAAGTGCACGAACATGATTCTCAGGCCTGAGATAGCACTGGTAGGTCGTCTGCTATTCTGGTCTCGCTTTAGGATTAGTATCGGATCTAGTATATGAGGCTTATAATCACCTCGAAGATCCAGGTATCGATTTCATCCTGGCTGAGATAACCTCTTTTGCGATACGCCGGCGATTTGCCCTGGTAATCGTCAATGCTCCAGGAATCTAATCTGCAGGATCGTACTGACGGCCAACACCCAGACTTCGGTCACTAGATTCGGTCGAGACTCGAATTTGAGCTTCTTGAAATCATCCGCTACGTCGACAAGCATCTCGTCCAATCTGGTGCACGTTGTTCTTGGCTCGACTGGTGTGAGTACTCAAGGGCTGTTATGAGAGATGGTACGTCGGCTGTAAGCATGTCGTGCACAGAGAAATAAAGAGATCCGCTGCTGAGTTTGCCAGCCCACTGGCAGTCATTAATGTACAAAGCAGTACTAGTATAGCAGGGCCAACCGCCTGATTAGGCCAAATTGCACTGCCCTGAGGCTGGCGACCAAATGTGCGTGCAGCAGGCTCTGACCACGAAGCCAAGCTGGAATACGAGCCTGGTGGTGGCTTGCTTCGGCTAGTCTCAATGTGCAACGCGTCTTGTGTCTCCTAAACCATGTCTTTCAGAGTATGGCAATTTCGTGGCCTGCGGCTGTCAATGTCCGCACTGCGACATCATGACCTTATTGTTCCGCCGTCGCTGGCACTGAGGTCTTGAGGTACCGACGTTGACGGTATAGACCGCGGAAGACATACGCACAGCAGGGCTGCTCCCTGCAGGGAAGAGATGCACTGGATAAGGCAGGCAGAATCCTGCAGACACGATCGTCAAAAAGTCTCGGAGATTGTCCCATACATTGGTAAACATCGGTCTTGGTTCACAGATTTTGGAAATGCGTAGACCTTCGAGCGATATCTTGAGTACATAGTCCATCACTAAAGCCCATCAAGCTCATGGTCCATTCCTTCAATAGGTTCAACGAATCCACGGAATGCCGTACTGACAATCCTCCAATTCTTATTCGCATCATCTTGATCCGGCAGAGCCTCAACAGGCTGCTCTCCACCTGTCCCTTCACCACCGTCTTCACCACGGACCTCAGAACCACCGTCCGCACCCACCGCCGCCTCCCCTTCATCTCCACCCTCACCACCCTCCTCAACAACCAAAGTCCACCTCATACCCCACCCCCGGCCATTCCTAACCTCATAAACCGCCACCCCGCGATGCAAGAGCATGACATTCCTCCACACCACCTCGGCCATCAACCTCTCCAGCACCCCCTTCGCAATCCCGTCCTTTTCGGCATTACTGCCCCTGGGGATCTCCCAGTACGGATGCATGCGACCGTGCTCGGAACTCGCGCCGCCGCGCTCGAAGTGCTTGCACAGCGCCACGGCGCCGGCACACATCCGCGTACGTGGGCGTGGCGGTGACAGGTAGGCGGACAGTAGGGTCGGGGCGGGGGGCGGGAGGAGGAAGATCGTGCCTTTGGTGCGGAGGAGGGAGGCGGCGCGGTAGGCTTGTTCGCGGGCCGTCGCGAGGTGGGGTG
>JAOSBN010150927.1:0-23923 GCA_027563595.1 Erythroxylum suave | reverse complement strand
ATGCCATGTGAGGTGTTAGTAATGATTGATCGTAGTTCACTCTTATCGTAGGATATGTATCGGAATGACCTGCGGGCATCCCGGTGTATACCCTGCGGTAAAGGGGTGCTACACCTAAACCAAAACAAATCCATTTTGGGTTGTACCTAACTGTTGTGAAAAACTTTAAAGTTATGGCAGTATAAATAGTAACATCGCATCGAACAAATCTATTCCCCCCTATGTTTGCAGCTAGTTGTTCAAGGTGGCATCTCACTCCTATATTTTCTCATACTTCAAAATCAAAATACCTAAGAGTGACTATTTCTTTATACCTAAAGTCACGGAAATGTGCACCTTCTTCTTTCGAGTAAATAAAAAATGGGGCCCGATAAGTTACTACTAAGCTGGTTTTCCCTTCATTGGAAACTTAAAGGCGGAACTCGTCGACCGATTTCTTGACCCTAATCATCCTTGGTAGAGCCATTGTGAGAAGAAAATCTACAAAAATGAAATAGAGACAGAGTGAAATTCGTATTTTAAAGAGAGAGAGAGCAAAATCTTACCTAAATCCTTGTGTTTTAGAATGATTAATGTATGAAAAACAAGATGGAATGTAAGATTAATGGAAAGAGATGAAGAAAATACCAAGAATCTAAATGAAAAATGACGAGTTCTAAAGAGTGGGAAGAGAGAATGTCGTGTTCTAGAGAGAGGGAGTGAGATTTTGAGAAATGAGTAAGAAGAAAGGGAGGAAAACTTTAAGTTTCCTCCCAGATGGAATTCCCATGCCCGTGGGAATTTTCACAATTCCTACAATTGTGGGATTACTCTCCAGAAAAGAGAATTTTCACAATTCCTATGATTGTGGGATTACTCTCCAGAAACTTTATAGAGAGATTACCCATACTCTTGGAAATCACCACAATTCCTACGAACATAGGTTTTCTCTCCAGAAACTTTCTGGAGAGATTTCCCACGCTTCCACGAACATGGGAATTAGTGATCCTCATAATTTCTAACCTTCTTCCAAGATTATATGTATTCTCTATAATCCCAAAACCTAAAAGCACATCAAGATAATATTATTAATAAGAAATTTGAAAAGAAAACAAATTGGAAATCAAACGAAATCAACATAAACATCAATCAAACCCAATTCAAAAATTTTCAAACTAAAGAAATCAAGAAAAGACAAGAAGAAAACACTCAAAAGGGAATAAACATCCATGGGTTGCCTCCCATATAGCACTTCATTAACTTCAGTAGCTCAACTTTCTTTTGTGCTCACGGTGGCTTAAATGATCAGTATGGTCACCTTACAGTAATTGATTTCAAACTTTATAGATGAGCTGCCTTATTTTGGATCCCACCTTTATTGTTGTTTTCTTTTCTTCGCCTTCTCCTATGCGTTCGTTTTTTTTAGTGCATTCCAAGGGTCCTCAATATTTTCCCATCCTCTTTATAGTTCATTTTCCTTGATATCAGTCAGGGGTAACGTAGAGCGATGATTTTTCTTCGATATCTTGAATGCTATCTATTCCTTTCCTATTCTCAATATTAATTCGCCCTCATCAATATCAAAAATTGAACAAGCAGTAGCAAGAAGCGGTGACCCAAGAAGCATAAGGTTTTCTTTATCATCACTAATGTCTTGTATGTAAAAATCTGTGGAGAAGATAAATTTATCAATTTTTATCTGCACATTCTTGATGATCCCTTTTGGAAAATGCACCATTCTATTAGTCTTTTTCACTAATGTCTTAGTAGGCTTTGGCTTTTCTAAACCCAACTTCTGACTAAATGATATAGCAACATGTTGATACCAGCTCCTAAACCCGAAAATGCTCGATCTATCATAAGTCCATTTATACTAAACGGAATAAGGAAGTCCCCTAGGTCTTCCTTCTTTTGTGTTACATGTGGATTTCCTTCTTTTGGGCATTCTTTAACCTCTTTCTTCACCAATTATTCTAGCATGAGCTTCTTTTGGAGTTCATTTATTATATCCATCATCTTGCTTAACTCCTCTTCCTTATAATTCCTCACTGCTCCACATGAAGATGACTTCTACTAAGCAAAAATCTGATGTGGGAGTCCAAGTTGAAGTTCTCCAATTGGCTCGCTTATTTGTTCTTCTTGCTTGTCTTCATCTTTATCCTCATGTTTGCTTTCTTTTTTCTCCATCTGAGTAATAGCCATGATTCTTTCCTTTGGATTTACCTGAGTGTTATTTGATAAAATACTTGCATTTTGCGAAGACAAAATGTTAGCTAGTTGGCCTACCTAAACTTCCAGATTGTGGATGGATGATGCATGATTCTTTAAAATGTGGTTAAATTTGCTTCCATCCTCTTCTGATTTTCCTCCTGGATTGCATGCATCCTTTTATGATTCTGCTCTTTAGCTTCCTACATTATTATTAATCCAAGAAAAGTTCAGGTGGTTTTTCCACTCAAGATTATATGTTCTAGAATAAAAATTATTACCTCCTTGTGACTGGTCTAGGTAGCTTACCTGCTCGGTACCGCCAGCTCCTAATAGAAAGCACTCTGCTAAACTTTCCCTATTTTGTCCACTTAGCTCACATTGTGCTTGCATCACCTTCACTACTAAGTTAGATGTTCCTTGCATTTTGTTGAGTTGCAAAGTAGTAACTAAACCAATAGATTACATATCTTTCTGTTCCTTCTATCCTTGTCTGTGCCTCTCGCTCGACCACATGTATCTATTGCTTTCTAACTCCTCCAATAAATCATGAGCTACTTCCACCGTCTTCCTCATTAGTGAACCTCTGACTGCTGCATCAACTGCTCCCCTTGTTCTCGATTTTACCATGTTATAGAATGTTTAAAGAAGAAATTCCCTCGAGAGGTTGTGAAGTGGACAACTTCTTTGAAGTTTTTTAAATCTTTACCAAGCTTTATAAGAGACTCCCATCATTTTGCTGGAAATTTGTTATCTCCTTGATAATCCTCGTCGTCTTTTTCAACAGAAAATAGTTGGTGAGGAATGCATGGGCAAGCTGCCCCCAAGTCGTAATCTGGCCTGAATTCATTGAATTATACCATGCTTTAGCCTAATCCTTCAACATGAATGAAAATAGTCTTAGCTGCACCGTATCATCAGACATTCCAATGAATCTAAATGTATCGCAGATCTCTAAGAAATTTGCAATGTGGGCATTCAGATTCGCGTTGGATAGCCCTTAGAATTGCACACTATTTTATATAATATTGAGTAGCGCCAACTTTATGTCAAAATTATTTGATCAGACTACCGGTCTCCCCACTCTTTGAGTACTCAAACCTGGCCTCCTGAAATCTATTAATGTTTGCTCTGGTCTTCCTTGCTCTCCTTCTTCGGCCATATCTCAATTTGAAAAATTTAGACGTTTCTCTCTTCTTATTTCTCTCTCTTGCTTCTTAATGTTGAGAAATTCGTCTTCTATAGCTTCTTTCCTCGTTTGTGTACTCCTTGTGTTCATACACCTACAAATACATAAAGAAAGGTATCAAAAACTCTTAAATCAAAATAATATAAATTAAACATGATGTTCAAGAACCAATCCCTAGCAACGGCACCAAAAAACTTGTTGAAAGTAAAACCTGTCTAGCTATTTTATGCTCAAAACTCGCAAGAGAACGGGTCGTGACTTGTAGTTAAAAAAAGAGCAGATATCAATCCCACGGAGGTTGATGCCCAGACATTGCTTATTTTAGACATAACCTTATTTAAGAAAAAAAAATTTTAAATGTGAACATTCTATAAAATTAAACTAAAACTTGGAAGACTAACGCAAAGTAATAGACAATACCAAAGTGTAAAGAAACTGGAATTCAAGAATCTGAAGATTAGAGATTACTTTTTTTCCCTATTTTGTCTCCTTTTTATTTTATTGATTGAATTGTGTCTCACCCTAGATTTTTAAATATACTAATTAACCTCTCTAACGGTGTAACTATTTGTTGTTAATTGAATTAATAGGAACCAATTAGATGACCGCTCAACCTACCCAATGACTCTACCGATTCATCTAGTTATTAAACTATCCTATGGGTGATCAATTGACTAGTGGAGATCTCTCTTTGAACTATTCAATTGATGTGGTGATTGCTAGTTTATAGGTCGTCAACTGTCGTTGTACAATCCTACACAAATTTCATATTACTCACTCTCTCGATTTGTTGCAAGATAACAACTAAAATCAACAGTAATTAAAGACAACTTCATTCAATTCAATAAAATAGGAGTTCTAACAAAATAGTTCGAAAGCAATCCCTACAACTAAATTGGCCTAACATGGTCTCCATAACATCATTAACATTCAAATAATGATGATCATTATTTTGGTGTTGATGTGCTATTTTTCCCAAACTTAATGATGATCCTTATCTTCAATCCTTCCTCAAGACTCCAAACATGTATTCTTCACTCAAGGATGGTGTTTCTAAAGAAGGGTGTCATCTCCCCTTTGATGATGGAGACTTAATTATCCTTTTATAGTCCAAAAACCCTATGCTTAATGAAGCCTCACATAAGGTCTCAAATTATAATTCCCACGACTGTGGGAATTTGCTTGATTCTCATAATCGTGGGAATTGGTCATAGATGCACTCCTTTTTTCTTCTCCTTTTTCGTCTCTAGTTCAATCCCTAAGTTACTTCATCTTCCTTCCTACATAAAAATAGTCAATTCTTACCCCAAATTAACATCAAACAGAAAAAAACAATAATGAAAACATACAAAATGAATTCTAAACAATAACAATGACCAATAATTATGCAGGAAAACATATGCCAAATACCTAGAAAAACATATACTAATGCACACCTATCAGTATACTAATAATATGCATGTGAATGGAATGTGTTTCATGACTTCTATATGATATGTCTCATATGTAATAGTCTACGATTCTAACCCTCAGTATAGAAAACAGGTTATTACAATTCTCCCTCCCCTCAGAAATTTCCTCCTCGAAATTCTTACCTAATTAATCAAATAGATGGGAGTATTGTTTCCTCATGCTCTCCTCGATTTTCAATTGGCTTCTTCTCTTGAATGATTCCTCCCAAGGAATTTAACCATTGGTAGATCTCAGTTTCATAATTATTTAGTCTGATAACTAACTATATTAACCGGTGCCTCCATATAACTCAAGTTAGTTACAACTTTAACCTCCTAAGCTAGTAACACATGTGTCAGATTCGACCCATATCTCCTGAGCATACTAACATGAAACACATTATGTATCTGAGCCATCTTCGTTGTTAATGCTAACTTGTAATCCAGTAGACCAACTTTCTTAGTAATCTCAAATGGACCAATGTATCTAGGACTTAACTTACCCTTTTTTACCAAACCTTAGCACTCTTCACCAAGGTGATACTCTCAGAAACACTTAAACTCCCACTTGTTACTCCATATGTTTTTGGTGCTAATTTGTATAACTTTACTGCCTATCTTGAGCTGCCTTAATTCCACTACGAATCAATTTAACTTTGTCAATAGTCTCCTGGATTAACTCTGGGCCTTCAACTATTCTTAGATCTTCTTCATCTCAATACAAAGGTGAACGATATTTTTTGCCATATGGTGCTTCATTTAAAGCCATACCAATACTACTATGGTAGTGATTGTTGTATGCAAATTCAGTGAGAGCTACATATTGATCCAATGCATCTTGAAACTCCAAAACACAAGCCCTAAGCATATCGTCTATCTAAGGATGAAAGGATGTATTAAAGTTCAACCTTGTATGTAAAGTCATTTATAAACTCCCCAAAATCTCAAAGTAAATATAGGGTCTCGGTCTGATACAATGGATACCAGAACTCCATGTAATCTCAATACCTTATTTACATACCTCTGGCCCAACTGATCTAGAGTATTATTCTCTCTCACAAGTAAGAAATGGGCCAATTTCGTTAAACTGCCAACAATGACCCATATGGCACCATGTTGCCTTGGAGTCCTCGATAAACCCATAATAAAATATATAGTGATCCTCCCTTATTTCCATTCTGGGATAGGCAATGAATTTAACTTTCTAGCTAGAGCTTAATGCTCTGCCTTAATCTATTAGCAAGTCTAACATTTGGCAACATACTTTGCCACTTGTTTCTTTATCCCTGGAAACTAAAAATGTTTTTCATCATATTGTACATCTTAGTAGTACCAGGATGCATAGCATAAGTTGCTATGTGTGCTTCCTTCAAAACCTCTTTTCTCAAATCATCAACACCAGGTACAAATAATCTCTGCTTCAACCATAATATATCACTTTTCAATTCAAACTCAGAATTTGAGTTATTTTCTAACTTCTTAATAAGCTTCACTATTCCTGGATCTTTTTTTTTATCTTTCCTAATCCTTTAATGTAATACTGGTCTAAGCTTCAATGTAGCCAACAAAGCTTCATTAGGCCCCAAATTAATATCAACATTCAATGCTCTCAATTGTACCAAGTTTGGTATCTTGGATATCTCAACTTGAGCCACACTTAGAACGTCCCATTTTCCTATACTAATGCTAGAACCCTAGATTTTTTTAAATAAGAACTAGTAAGGAGAGATTAGGGCGTACATTTCATGCTCATGCATACTACATCATACACAGATGTGAGTTTGAATTTTTGCACACATTATAAGGATTGCTCATGCACTTATTTGACAATTTCAGGGTATAAATGATTTAAATGTAAGTATGATGTGAGTTATGATTATTATATACTGAATTCTAGTTAATAGAGGATAATTGGTGATATAGGAATTTTGGGATAATTTTGGACTAAAAAAATGTCAAGTGGAATAAATGGTAGTAGACATAAATGTCAAAGGGTGGTAGAAATTAATGAAAAGTGGCATTAGGATTTAATGAAAATTGTCATTGGAAATTGAGAGACAAATGGATTGGAAATTTGAAAATGAATGGACTGATTACTAAGAGATATGTAGTGGCATGAATAAGAAAGAATTAGCATTTATTTTGGATATTAAAAGGTGAGTGTGTCATGAAACTCACCAAGCAATTTTTTTATTACCTTCATGTTTTTAATCCATGGTGATAATTTCTTAAAGGATTAACTTTATGGCCCTTCACTCTCATTTTCATTATATGCTCTCTTTTCTTCTCTTCTTCATTTCGTTCTTCATTTTTCTTCTCCACTTCATTTCTCGGCAACCTTCATCACGTTCAGTTTGTTCAACTCCTTCCCTTTGTTTCTTTAAAAGCATGTTATCTCCTTCATCTTGTCAAAAACATAATCTCTCCTTCATAAATGAAGATGATCGTGTGATGTTTGGGAGTTACGGTTACAAATTTTGTTCTCCAGGATTTGTTGAACGAAACATGCATGATGATAGTTAGGGGTGAAATGATTATGAAAAGCTAAAATGTATGTCTTGAACCATGAGTGAAGAAATGAATGCATTGATGTACTACTTTTGTATATATGATGATTAACATTTCATGGGTTGTGTTAGAGATGCTTTTAAGTTAGAATGATCATCGAAATGATGTAGAAAAAAGTGCAGAAATTTTGGCTAGTAATTGTTTATTGCATGTTCTATTTTCTATGTATATTAACAAGGATTTACTTAGGGCACATAGGGATGATTCAAAGAGGTGAATTAAAATTATAAGTTAGAGATGAAATGAAGGTGTTAATGAAGTTGAAAATGTGCAAAAAGTTGATGATGAATGTGTACATATGTATGTTTTGTTTTTGGGTTAATGATCAAACATAGATCATGATTTGTTTATGAATGATAATGACCTGAAATGGATGTAGTAATAAAGAGGAAATAATGAGGATTTAATCTAGAAATGATAGAAAAAGAAAAAGAGAATGTTAGATGGAGTGTTTTCACTGAATAGGTATTTGTATTTTTTCCATATCTTGATCTGTAGACATCCAAATGGCATGATTTTTAATTTAGATTAAGCTGGCAACATATGGCTAAAATTTTCATAAAAGAATTGAATTTTAATTCTGTATCTAAAGGTTTTGAAATTTGGCTTCAAGTTGAGAACTGGGTGTTGTCACTATTTGAGAATACTCTACAGTATTTTGTATAACTCTAGGAATAATCAACTAAATTTTTTGACCTTTAGTTCATTATAATCTTAATATATAGAGAAACATTTGTTTAGAAGAACTTATTACCTAGAAACCTAAGTTTCTATGTTAAAATGGCCATAAAAAACTTATCTGAAACTTGTCCTAAGAAAATCCAGAAAAAGTGCAGGGAAAGGCTGTAGATAGGTGCAACTGCTTTTGTCACGATTGTGGGAAGGTACTGCACGATCATGGGTAGTGCTTTTACATGGTAATGTTTTGACATAATTGCAGCTTAAAATGAACATATTTTGATGAAGGATGAAGTGATTAAATGTGTAACATACTTAGGGTGACAATCAAGATTATAGCTTAAACATGGATGATTGATATCAATGAGACAAATTATGGAAATATAGAGATATTATAGAAATGAAAGTGAGCTTATATGGCTAATTTGATCCAAATGAGAGGAATAATGTGTATTAAGTGAAGGTGAATGAGAATTGAATACTTTGTGATATTATAATGCCAGAAAAAGAATTGGAAAGCATGTATGTGATAAATGCTTGATGATATTATATTAACCAAGTTCTCTAATCTATAAACCTAAGTGTAAGCTTGATATACACGAATGATGTTGATGTTATTAATGATCAACTAATGTGATTAAGGATAAATAATTGGAATAGTCAAATTGAGCATGCATTATACATTACACGTATACATATGTGTAGAATTGAATGTTTATGTGATTGTGCAATCAGTAATGTATGTGTAATGTGTGTATTGTATGATGTTTATATATAGGATAGAATAACAACATCCAAACGTTATCAGATCTTGGAAGAAAATGCTATTCTAGAGCGTACTGTGAGTCGACATAGATGGTCTTATTTTAAATGATTATTCTATTTAAATTTATGTATTTCATTATTACTGATGTGAATGTGATTATGATAATTCTGAACATTGATAGTCCAAGAAGTTTGACGAAGGTGAACATAAAGGAAGTGCTTCATTGAATGTGAATGTGAATGAGAAAAGTGAGTCTCAACATTATTGTTGAATGTTGGATCAAGGTCAAATGATAAATGTGAATGTGAATGTGAAATTGAAGTCAAGTGATTGATTGAATCAATGTGAATATGATGCATTTCATTACATGAATGCATGAACATATAGGGGTTGTTGTGACTGCAGTAGCCACTGAAAAAGAACTTAAAGCTAAAAAACTGATTACGAGCCAAAGGCTCACTATGTTTATTGAGCCCTATATCCCCAACAGATAAGGGAAAGTTATTAATAAACTCGGTATCTACAATGGATACGGGACAGTACTTACAGCCACTCAGCCATAATAATAACAATTTGAAGTGGATCTCATAAACATTGCATATATAATTGGTAAGTATGTTTTAAATGATAAAAATTAAATGTTTGACTGCTTTAAATATAAAATCTGAAACGTGAAATAAATGAAGTGTAAATTGATGCTACACAACGAATTAATGAAATGATGTGAATTTTATGATTTTATAAATTATTGTGTTATGTGATAAGAGTGAGCCATCGAGGTTGGTCCACTAACTGAGTTTGCAAAACTCACCCTAAAATTTGCAACATTATTTTGTAGGCTCACAAGAGGTACCTAGTTAGATAAACTAGAATATAGTCATTGAAATCAAATAAGACATATAAGTCAGAATCAGTTTACGCCTGTATATATTTTCCATTATTTTTATGTTAAAAAAATGAATTCCATAATTATTGTACCATATGTCTCAAAATAATTCTGTTTTGTAATGGCATTCCAAATTGAACATATTTGTAAATGAGAT
Organism: Erythroxylum suave; assembly: GCA_027563595.1. Taxonomy (NCBI): domain Eukaryota; kingdom Viridiplantae; phylum Streptophyta; class Magnoliopsida; order Malpighiales; family Erythroxylaceae; genus Erythroxylum; species Erythroxylum suave. The sequence goes on along the minus strand of JAOSBN010150927.1, from coordinate 14,041 downwards.
TGATCATTAAGTGTAATAATAATTGAGATTATCATGTTTGTGAATAATATGGGCTGAACTTGATTGTTGGTTTTATGTGATATGGTTGTAATATTTGAAAATTTTGTAATGACTCTGACTGACTGTCCTAGCACACCACCCTTTTAGAGTGTATTCTTTAATACTGTCGGTATGTGAGAGTGGGGTGCTACAAAGTTAGGGTCAGAGCCTAGGCTTGGAGTCTTACATGGGCATTTTTCAAATTAAGTGCCAAGGTACATGCATTTTAGATAGGTCATAGCGTGCAATGGCAATTGATCCTTAATCTGATTCGCATTTAAATGAGTCACACACATGAACATTCCTTAAAAATTTGAGCTATTAGAAGCAATTAAAAGAAGGATGGTCTATCAAGATATAAGAAGATGAAAGTTGTGAACATCTAAAAATAGGAAATACTATACAGTTCAATATGATAGACAAAGATTCAGTACATTTGTATTTGTGGTTGTATCATCAAATACGATATCAATATTTTATTGTGGTGTCATATCCTTGAATGTAATATGGATTTGAATACATTGTCATGGAATTGATTGAGAACATACATATGTAAGATGAAATAAATGATACTTGAAAGATAATATAAATGATAACGACATATGTAAGAGTTCTAAAGGTTAAGTTGAATTGTTGTTATGAGTACATATCTGATAATGTGATTACTTAGATAAGTGAAATTATTAATTACCTATGTATCATATACTTGGATATGAAATAGGAATTGATCCATGACTTATCGAATGCTTTTAAGTTTTAATCCCTATAGTTAAAATTTTAAAATGAATCAAAGTAATGCATGAAAGCGTTTATAATGATCAATTGGGGATACATTGAGAGTGTAAGTGATATTACTATATGTCATGGACTCGACAAAAAAGGAAGGAAAAAGAAGTAGTGCACGATCGTGTCATAGTCCCAACAATTGTGACCTAGATTAATTGGTTCTATCATAATTATGGCAAAGTCCCCACGATCGTAGAGTTTTTTTTCAAGATCACAGGTAGGAATAATGAGAGAAATGTTGTTTAGGATAAATTGAGATCAAAGAATCATTAACGTAAGTTATTAATTGGTGAATTGTCATAAATAAATCTCTGGATATGATTAGATGACCTTGATGATACACACCTAAGTATAAGTGACAATAATCATGTCTACTACCTCATCAGGTTTTGATAAATAGAACATTATGATCTTGTAAAAAATTATAGAAATTGGTCTTATTGAGGCATTATGGCTGAAAAGTAATGATGAAAATAGTTGTTCAATAAGGATTACCTAAAAAGTATAGGTGATGGTAACAAGAAATCTTCTTTTGAAGAAGAATTTCACCTAATTAGATCAAGTAGACTAAATGGTTTACTTCTAAGAATGAATGAATATTGAATGAATTAGAAGTGAATGTTAGAGCTCCATTTGCTACTAAAACTTAGGCATAAGAGGTTGAATATGCTACTAGAAGTGCACATATTTTGTTGATATAAAGTAGTCAGACTACATTATTAGGTTCATGAAATTGAGGTTAAACAATTATTGTTGCCAAAGGAACTTAGATCCGCAATGTGTTCGATATTTGTATATTCAGAATGTACAAGTGAAGTTTGATGTTTTTGTTCATAAAATTGAGGCTTGTAAATGAATTGAAATTTGTGGAGAAACTAGTAAGAATGATCAGACATTGAAATAAGTTGATAAGAAATCAGATGAAATCAAATGAATGTAGAAAATCATTCAAGAAAAGAAGTCAATTAGGAGACCGAGAAAAATATGAGATAACATTTCCACATTTGAAGAATTAGTTACTTAAGAATTTCAAGGACCAGATATGGGCACATTGAGTCCTAGCGATACTTATTTGGGTTGGCAAATTCCCCTAGCAGTATTCATAGTATAAATGAATAAAGTATCCCAACTTTGCTTGGATCAATTAGTGATTGTGTTCATAAGATGATAGTTTTAGTATATTCAAAAAATAGAGAGAACATTGGAACACTTGAGGTTAATCTTACATATCATAAGGGAGAAACAATTATATGTCAAGTTCAGTAAGAGTGAAGCTCAGCTTGGTCAAGCAGTATGTTGGATCACATAGTATCAAAATAAGACTTATTAATAGAACCAAGGAAAGTAGATGTAATGATGAAGTGAAAAACCCCTTAGAATATATAAGATCTAGAGCTTTTTACAATTTGTTAGATGATAGATACTATCAAAGCTTGTTAAGAAATTTTTTCTGATCTTAGCCATGTGACAAGACTTCTGAAGAAAATGCATCATTCAGATGGACTGATAATGTAAGAGGAGTTTTAAGGAATTAAAACACTGAATAATTATAACACTAGTACTAACTATTCCATCTGGATATCAAGATTATGTGGCATATAATGAGGTTTCACACCAGAGATTAGAATGCAATATGATGCAGCATAATAAAGTAATTTTATATGCATCAAAACAATTAAGGTCTCATGTAGTGAAACATTTCAGAGTTATACAGATCATTTAAGTTTAAGGAAATTATTAAGTTAGAAAGTATTGAATACAAGACTAAGACAATGGATAAAGATACTTAAAGATTATGATTATACAATTGACTATTATCTGGTAAAGTTAATGTTGGACCTGATGCATTGAGCAGAAAATCCAATAATAGTGTAGCACAAATCCAGATATTGAGGTTACTAATTCTAGTGCGATAAAGAGTATAGAATGTTGAGTTAAACTTGGGGAAAAATGAAGTATTACTAGCTATATTGAATTCAAGATCAACTTTGCACGAAAGGATTAGAAAATCCCTAAGTAAGGATTCAAAATTTGTGAATCTTATTGAGAGATTGAAAGTCAATTCAAATTTTGAGTTTGAATTAGAAAATGAATCTTTATGATTGAAATAAGGAGCATGTGTAACTGATACAGATAATTGAGCAAACAGGTTTTGGATGAAGCAAAAATAGCATCCTGTGCTATACATCCTGGTAGTAATACACTGAAACAACATTTAGCAGCCAGGGAGGAAGAATGCAAGTGACTAAATGTTTGATTTATCAATAGTCTAACATGTTAGAGATATGCTTAGAGCTTATATTTTGGAGTTCCTTAAAGTATAGGATCGATATAACACTCTGATTGAATTCGGTTACAAGAGGTGTATTACAAGAGAAAAACTCGTCCACTTTTATATTGGCATCAAGAAGGCCTGAGAATGGTTAAAGGCTAGAATTGATTCAAGATGCTATTGTTAAGTGAAATCTATGGGAATAGAAATTAAGTTACTCAAGATAGACAGAAGTTCGGTAAAATGGATAAATTAAGTCGAAATGTATTGGTCCATACAAAGTTATTAAGGAAATACGACCACTGACTTATAAGTTAGCTTTACCAACAGAGATGTCTTAGATTCACAATGTGATACATGTGAATATGTTTAGAAAATATTGATGTGATCCAACATAGGTGCTATTGACATAAGAAGTGAAACTTGTGAGTAATCTGAGAAATATTGAGGGACAAGTTAAGATAGTGAGGTACCGTCTTCCCATAGTAAAGGTTAGAACCCTAGATTTCTATAAATAAGAAATAGCAAGGAGAGATTAGCAAGTGCATTTCATGCTTATGCATACTATGTCATACACACACATGAATTAGAATTTTTGTATACATTATAATGATTGTTCATGCATTTATTTGACAATTTCCAGGTATAAATGATTTTAATGTTAGTAAGATGTGAGTTATGATTATTATGTCTTGAATTCTGGTTAATAAATTATAATTGGTGAAAAGTGGCATTAACATGTAATATTAAGTGCCATTGGAAATTGGGAGATAAGATAATTGGATTGGAAATTGGAAAACGAATGGATTGATTACTAAGAGATATGTAGTAAAATGAATAAGAAAGCATTAACATTTATTTTGGATATTAAGAGGTGAGTGTGTGTCATGACACTCACTAGGCAATTATTTTATTACCTCCATGTTTTTAACCCACGGTGATAACATCTTGAAAGATTAACTTTATGGCCTTTCATTCTCATTTTCATTATATCCTCTTTTATCTTCTCTTCTTCATGTTGTTCTTCATTTTTCTTCCCCACTTCATGACATTTTCTCACCTACCTTTATCATGTTGATTTGGTTCAACTCCTTCACTTTGTTTCTTTAAGAACATGTTATCTCCTCCATCTTATCATAAGGAAAACCTAATCTCTCCTTCATAAATGATGATTATGGTGTGATGTTTGGGAGTTAGGGTTACGTGATCTTCAACTTTGGAGCTAAAATAAGTAAGGTAAAAGTTATTCTTTTCTATAATTTGTTGAATGAAACATGGAAAATGGTAGTTAGGGGTTAAATCGTCATAAAAAGGTGAAATATATATATTGAACTGTGAGCGAAAAAATGGATACGTTGATGTACTGATTTGGTATATGTGATGATTAACATTTCATGAGTTATGGTAGAGATGCTTTTGAGTTAGAATGATCATTGAAATGATGGAGAAAAAAAGTGCAGAAAATTTAACTAGTAAATGAATGTTACATGTTCTTTTTTCTACATATATTAACATGGATTTCCTTGGATGTTATATGTTAGTAGTGTGCCCTAGGCCAATGGACATATGTGACTTTTGTACTGACATTCTGACTTATTAATAATACACTATGAGGTATTCTTTTATATATGCATGTATATTATTTACGTAATGTGATTTACATTCCATGAATAGTATTAGGCTTGTCTCATCAAGTATGTGACTCGATACTAAAACCATAAGCATTATTATGCCATTCTAAAATGTCCCTTGTCGATCATTATTGGTGGAACAATAATGAATTAAGGCTAGTATGTGTTTTTGGTTGATGATCACATTTTACTGATCATAGATATGAGTTATCAAATCAAATACATAGACATATGTTAGAGAACATATATTGGACCGACCCATAGTGAGAAACTAATGGTTTCATGTCATTAGTGATTCTCAATATGGTTTGACTTTAGTCTTTTAACCTGAAGTCATCATGGTTCCCTACATGAGGAATTCAGTGTTTTGACATTATACTAAGTTATCTTTAATCGGATAACAAGTAGTCTTATGTTGGACATTAAATGAATCATGCGGATGGATATGAATGACGTAGATGGGATTTGTACCTCTCTTAAATGAGAGAGATATCATTTGGGCCTCTTAACAATTATGACTGAAGAAATGCATGGCCGCGCTCAAATGAATTGATGAGGAGTCATCAATGTCATTTGTTATAGTCAGTCAACTTGAGAATCAAGAAACTAAGATTAATCAAAGGTTGACATGTACCATGCCTTATGAGTAATCTTGATATTGTGTTACAAAGGGATTGAGTTTATAACCATCGTTATAGGTTAAATCGGATTACCAATCCTCATTTGATTTAGGTAGTCATAATGTCTTGCTAGAGGCCATTTATGAATTATGGGCCTTGAAGTGTGATTAAGCCCATTGCCAACATCAAATGAGCCTACAGGGTCACACACAAAGAGTGATGTGATCTGAGCTTATTCTCTTGGGACTAATTTATTAGGCATTGAATAAATATATATGTTTATATTTATTGGGCTAAACTAAATTAAGTTATCGGGCTTTTATTATATGAGATATAATATAGGCCGAAAATTATTGGGCTTCCATAATCCTAATGAGGTTTAGGATTATGATAATCTTATTCCTAATAGAAATAGGGATTAGGGTTTCTCTATAAATAGAGAACTTATGTCTTATTAGTTGTGACACTAAAACCCTAGCCATCTAAAAACCTAGACGTTCATTCTTCCTCCGAGAGAAACATTAGTGCGGTGTTCTAAAGTGTTTAGAACGTGCTAGCACATATTAGCCGCTGGCTAGATCATTCATCCTCGTGTGGATATCGGTAGAGGACGTTCTCATGTTACGGCATCTACAGATCTGAAAAAAAAAATTCAATATGCGTCAAGAGGTAATTTTGTACTACTGTAAAATTTTCGATTATACTTCTTATTGTAGTATGGTCCATTCCGCTGTGTATTGTGAATAATCAGGCCATAAGTGATTCAACATTATAGAGAAGAGTTAGAATGATTTTTGAAGTTAAATAAAAGGCTAAAGTAGTATCTTGAAATGAGCTGAATTAAAATGATAATTTAGAGATGAAATGAAGGTGTTAACGAAGTTAAAAATGTGTAAAAAGTTGATGATGAATGTGTACAAGTATATGTTTTGTTTTTTGGGTTAATGATAAACATAGATCATAATTTTTTTGTTAATGATATTGAGCTTAAAATGAAGTAGGAATGAAGAGGAAATAATAAGGAAAATAGCTAGAAATGATATAATATGTAAAAGAGATGGACTAGGATGAAAATGGTGATGAAGTGTGTTGGAGTATGTTAGATGGAGTTTTTTCACCGAATAGGCATCTATATATTATCCATATCTAGATCCATGGATACCTAAATGGGATCATTTGTAATTTAGATTAGAATAAAGACATATGGCTACAATTTTCATGAAGGAATTGAATTTTAATTCTAACCCTAAGGGTTTTAAAAATTGGGTTGACATTGAGAACTGATTGTTGTCACTATTTGAGATAACTATTGGAAAAATGAACCAACTTGTATCAAATTTAGTTCATTAGAATCTTAAGCCATAGGGAAACATTTGTTTATGAGAACTTATGGTCTAGAAACCTAAGATTTTCTATCAAAATGGCCATACAGAACTGACCTAAAACCTATCCTGAGAAAATTTGGAAAAAAAGTCAGGAAAAGGATATGAACAGATGCAACTACTTCTATCACAATCGCGAGGAGGTACACCACGATCATGTGCAGTGTTTTTACATGGTAATGTTTTGATTTGTGCTATATATGAACCAATTAAGGATAAGGTACATAACTATAATGCTTTTTGACTTAATTGGGGCTTAAAGTGAATATATTTTGATTAAGGATGAAGTGATTAAATGTGTGATATACTTAGGGTGATAGTCTAGATTATAACTTAAACATGGATGATTGATATCAATAAGGCAACTTCTGGAAATGTGGAGATATTATAGTATTGAAAGTGAGCTTATATGGCTAATGTGATTCAAATGAGAGGGAAAATGTGTATTAAGTGAAGGTGAATGAGAATTGAATACTTTATGATCTTATAATGCTAGAAAAAGAATTGGAAAGCATGTATGTGATAGATATATGATGGATGATATTAGATTAACCAAGTTCTCTTATCTATGAACTTAACTATAAGCTTGATATACACGAATGATATTATTAATGATCAAGTGATGTGATTAAGGATACATACCCGGAATAGTCAAATTAAGGATGTATTATACATTACACATTTACATATGTGTACAATGTTTATGTGATTGTGCAATTATTAATGTATGTGCAATGTGTGTATTGCATGATGTTGAGACACAAGATAGAACATCAGCATCTAGACATTTCTGGATCTTGGAAGCAAACGCTAATCTAGAGCACACTATGAGTCGACCTAGATGGTCTTACTTTAAATGATTGCTATGTTTAAATTTCTATATTTCATTATTACTGATGTGAATGTGATTGTGATAATTCCATACATTAATAATTCGAGGGGTTTGATGAATATGAACGTATAGGAAGTGCTTCGTTGAATGTGAATGTGAATGAAATGAGTAATTCTCAGCATTATTGTTGAATGCTGGACCAAGGTCTAATGATAAATGTGAATGTGAATGCTAAATTGAAATTAAGTGATTGATTGAATCTATATAAATGTGATGCATTTCATTACATGAATGCATGAACATATAAAGGCCATTGTGACCAGAGTAGCTACCAAAAAAGAGCTTAAAGCTTCAAAACTTATTAAGAGCCAAAGGTTTACTATGTATAATGAGTCCTGTATCCCCAATGAATAAGGGACAATTATTAATGTGCCTGGTATCCATAATGGATAAGGCACAGTTACAGGCACTCGGTCACAAAATAACAACTGGAAGTAAGTCTCATGAGCATTGCATATATAATTGATATGTATGTTTTAAATGATCGAAATTAAATGTTTGACTGCTCTAAATATGAAATGTGAAATAAATGAAGTGTAAATTGATGCTACAAAATGAATTGATGAAATGATGTGAATTTTATGATTTTATGAATTATAGTGTTATGTGATATGAGTGAGCCATCGAGGATGGTCTATTCACTGAGTTTGCAAAACTCACCCCACAATTTGAAACATTATTTTTAGGCTTAGAAGAGGTACCTAGTTAGATAAACTGGAATATGGTCGCTGAAATCAAATATGAGATATAAGTCGGGATCAGTTCACAACTGCATCTAGTTTCCATTTTTTTTATTGAAGAATGTATTACACAAATATTGTACCCTGTGTATCTTAATAATTATGTTTTGTAATGAAGTTCCAAATTGAAAATTTTTCCAAATAAGATTGATCAATGAGTGTAATAACAATTGAGATTAAGATTTTTATGAATAATATAGGATGAAATTGATTATTGGTTTTTTGTGATATGTGTGTAATGCTTGAAAAATTTTTATTGAGTCCGAATGATTGTCCTAGCAAACCATCCTTGTAGAGTGTATTCTCGAATACTGTCCGTATGTTCAGGGATATGCATTATAAGAGTAGGGTACTACATCACTACTATTGGATTTCCTACTTGATGCATCATCCACAAAATTTGCTTTACCAGGGTGGTATTTAATAGTGTAATTATAATCCTTAAGCAATTCAATCCATCATTATTGTCTTATATTTAGTTCTTTTTGACTCAACAAGTATTTCAAACTTCTTTGACTTGTAAATATCTGAAACGTTTCACCATAAAGATAATGTCTCCAATTCTTCAAAGGAAACACCACTATAGTATGTTTTAAATCATGAACTAGATAGTTATACTCATGAGACCTTAACTGTCTCGATGTATATGCAATCACTATGACATACTGTATCAAAACACATCCTAACCCCTGACGTGAAGCATTACTACATACTATATATCTTCCAAATCTAGATAGAATAGCTAACGCTGGTGTTGTAATTAATCGGTGTTTTAATTCCTCAAAACTCCTTTGGCATTCATTAGTCCATCTGAATGGTACATTCTTTCTTATAAGCTTTGTTAAAAGGGTTGGGATCAATGAAAATCTCTCGACAAACCTCCTGTAATAACCTATTAGTCTAAAAAAACCTCTAAATCTTAGACACATTTCTAGGTGCCTCCCACTTCATTACTTCCTTAACTTTCATTGGGTCTACCTGTATGCCTTGTCTAGAGACTATATAACTCAAGAATAATACTTGATCAAGCTAGAATTCACACTTATTAAAATTGGCATACAATTGCTTCTTTTATTATCTGTAAGACTAACCTCAAATGCTCAGAATATTACTCCATACTCCTCGAGTATACAAGAATATCAACTATAAATTCAATTACAAATTAATCTAAGTAAGGTTAAAAAAACTTTATTCATCAATACCATCAAAGCTGCTGGAGCATTGGCCAATCCAAAAGGCATCATAAAAAACTCAAAGTGCTTGTATCTGGTCCTAAATGCACTCTTTGGTACATCAGCTTTTGCTATCTTCGACCGATAGTACCCTAATCTTAAATCCAATTTAGTAAACACTTGAGCTTCATGTAATTAATCAAGAAAATCATTTATGTTTGGTAAAGGATACTTATTCTTCACTGTCACCCGATTCAACTACTTATAATCAATACAAAATCTCAAAGAACCATCTTTCGTTTTCAAAAACAAAATAAGAGCTCCCTTAGGTGACATATTAGGTCCGATAAAATCCTTATTCAACAACTCTTGCAATTGGGTCTTAAGTTCCATTGGTGCCCTCCTATACAGAAGAATAGATAAAGAAGAAGTACTTAGAACAAGGTCAATAGTGAACTATGTTTCCATATTTTTGGGTAAACTCGATAATTCAATGGGAAACACACATAGGAAATTCCTAACAATAGAAATATCCTGTACTGTCTGTTTAGTTCGAGTATCAATCACAGAGGCTAGATATGCGTAACATCCACCTCGAGTCAATCTTAAAGCACTTATTGAGGAAATTAATCTAGCTGGCACTACTTGACTAATACCTCTAAATATCCCTCTTGGCTTATTAGGAGTTTTAGTAATCACCTCTTTAGTGTAGTAGTTCATTATATCCCTCTTGTAGCAAGTCAATCCATATCCAAAATAAGGTCTATCTCTTTCAACTGTAATACTATCAGATCAACTTTTAATTCCACTTCAATCATACACTCTTTACACACTTCTCCAATCATTATAGTATTAGTATACTCACCTTTAAGTCACATTTCAACATCTCTCTCTTACAAAGCAGCTTAGATGTAGGATAGGGTGTGATAAATAAATATGTAGATCCTGGATCTAACATTGAAAATGTTTCAAATTGAACTACATATAACACACCTATAATAACATCTAAAGAGTCCTGGGCTTGCTGTCTCATAATAGCATAGATCCTGGCCTGGGACTGCAATTGGTTACTTCACACTTTAGTCCTGACACTAGGACCTACTAAACTTGTTCAGCCTCTACCTTTAACTCTGTGTCCTGTCCCACTGGCTTTATTCTGCTGGACAATCATTTCAGTTATTAACCCTCCTCTCATTCCAGACTGTGTTACGAAAGTCATAGGCCAATCTCTAATCTAGTGCTCAAAAGAGTCACAATGAAAAATAAGCTCCCATTATCTTCCGACATTCCCCACCATGTTTAGACACAGTTCTCATAACTAGGCATCTCTTATGTCTACCCTCCAGATACTAGACCTCTACTACTACCAGTATAAACAAAACTATCTTTTAGTCTAAACCTTGACTGTCTTGGTCTAGTCTATGATCGAAATGATCTATTTTGACATTTACTGAATCTCCTATCAGAATCAACTTGAGGCTCCCTATGTCTCTTCATTATGAACTCCTACCTATACTCTACTTGTCATTCTTTTAATAACTATTCAATTCAAATTAAGGCAGCTATCAGTTTAGTAAAACTACTCAAATTAGTGATAGCCAACCTTGTTCTGATCTCTATATTCAGTCCATCCTCAAACCACCTACATTTATCCTCCTTTGTCAGAATTAAAGCAGCAACATATTCCATTAACTCATCAAACTGCACCTTATACTTGGCTACAATGAGATTGTCCTGTTTTAGATCTAGGAATTCCTTTATCTTCCTATCCAAATAGATCTATGGCATAAATTTCTCCTTAAATACATTCAGAAAATCATCCCATAGCAATCTACAAGGTCGGGTGGAATTACTAGGAACAGTCTTCCACCAATAATAAGTCGAAGCTTACAGTAGCAAGATTGCATAGTCAAACTTCTCTTCAGACTAGTAGTCCATCTGATCAAATACCCTTTCTATTCTCTCTAAATAACCTTCTGCCTCAACAATGATTGTACTTCTATAGAAGTCTATAGCCCCCTGCTTCCTAAGTTTATCATACCTTCTCTCTCTCCTCTTAGGAATTCTCTGAGGCATTTGGCCGGACAAGAGTACTGGAGACTCTCTATTGGCTCTTACAGACTTAACATCAGGTGATTCTGCAACTTGATCTCCTATAACAGATGTTGGACCTAGTTTTTGAAGTCCAATGTTCGGAGTCATACGTGAGCACATTACCTGTTGGGAGTCATGTATGAGCACATTATCTATTCGAAGTCCAACATTTAGAGTCGTACATTGACTGTAGTAGAATAATCACAACATTTTTCGTGACTTTGATTTCTCGAAAACCAAGATCTCTTTAATTCTATAAAATGATTAACGCAAATCATAATAAAGCAGAAATTTAATTCATATCTTATTCCAAAACTTTATCTTTATCTTGTTGTATCCCTCGATCCGTTCCAGAAACCAATTTGTCTAAACCACCATAGCCGCACACATGTCTGGCCTCTAATGGTATCCACAGAATGAGTAGAGAGAACTCTGTAACTCTTATAAAGAGGGTTAACCATGAAGTACTAGCTCCATAGAGCTTAAGCCTATTTATAATAAGCTTTGGACATTTTAGTAATTGAAGTGAAATTAATTAATTTCAATTAAACTTTAATTAGAATTACAAATAATTCTAATTAAATACCAATTATGCCTATACAAAATTCAATATCTCATATAGATCCTTATTTATTAATATCTCATATTTAATCATAAAGTTTCTTAACCTTTACAATCAAGTCCAACTTGATTAAATTAACTTTGCTCTCTTCAACCCATTCTATATGTGAGACCCATTAGATTCCCAAATAAGCTGACAATGATTGTAAATTCTAATGCTAATTCATAATTAGAATTAGATAAATTAAAACTCATTTTAATTTATCATTAATTCCTTAATTAAATAATTTATAATCATAGATCAAGATTTTTGTCTAGCAACGCGTCATGACCACCCAAATATTTAGGAATGTCAAACTGGTTTTGAGTAACCTTTCTGTGCCTGATTTTTCCGTATAATTCAATCCTTTTGTCAACCAATGTTCCAATTAGACATAAAACATGGAATTAATGTCTACTCTATTTTGAGTCTAATCATATTAGTTCTCCGCCATTAGCTATTGATTCAATTAATGATATTTGTAAACTATTTACAAAATATCATTCCACCTCAGCCAAGGATTTCCCCAATCAATATTATTCGAGAACAACGGAACATTCTCCCTAATTACTTTAGGTGATGAATCCTATCTTGATCACTCAACTACCTCCATATAGTTCATGCTAAATCCAATGACTACTGATTGAACGACCCATGATTAGATAGGTCATAGATAGTATCAAAATGTAGCAATCCCTATATAAGATAACTTTGGTGACCTCAAGTCAAAGGATCACTTATACAATCATCACAATGAGAATTCTGTACACGTACAAGTAACATTCGAAATGGATTTCTCATATTGGGTTTGTTTAGTGAACTTGTTCTCTAACAATCACCCATAAGTTTGTTTAAGTTTTCCTATACTTTAGCCTATGAGATCAACTACTTCCTTTATAAGGAAAAACACAACCTATGCTAATCTTTTTACGTTCTATTAATGTCCAATCTTAATAGAACAATGACTAGGAACATTTAGGAATAACACATAAATGCAATATAAGTCTCATAATTATAATCTCATTATAATTTCATTTGCAATGTACAATTATTCCATGAACATAAATGCAATATGAATCTCATAATTATAATCTCATTATAATTTCATTTGCAATGTACAATTATTCCATGGATTTTATCAATACATATAAACATGTACAACATAAATAATGCCTTTAAATAATTTGTCACTAAGCTACAACCAAAGTGATTAGCTGTAGGGCATAAACCAACAATCTCTCACTTATACTAAGCCAATCGTTTAAGCATCTCATACCATATCACCATATGATGATTATTCTACTACTGGAATAGTGGCTTAATGAGAGAATTCTACAAGATTCTCTATAGTGAACACTTGCTTAAGTCTTACAACTCTCATCTTAATTCTCATCGTAATTAAGAAATTTTTCCAAAACACATTCTTGGATCTTTGATGAGACATTAGCTCCTTATGCAAGCCCAATGGTTCCAATGTTTTATAGTACATTACTATCTTGAACAATGCAAAGAAACTCTATCAAGTTCACTAAAGAACTTATTGATCCAATAATTAACAACTATTGCTACATTGGAACCTTTCCAATCCTAAATGATATTGTTCCAAGTAAATAAACTTTAACTGGGATTTACTTCTAAAGTTATATCCTTATCATCTTGAACTCAAATATGAACTCACACATAGAGTAATAAATATCTTTAATACTTTATATAATTAACCTAATCTGCCTAGTTGTGTTTGGTTAAGTTTATTGTGTTATTATCTGGTTGATTTGTTGCATGAATCATTCCATATCATACACTAAGGGTTTT
>JAOSBN010150918.1:0-23924 GCA_027563595.1 Erythroxylum suave | reverse complement strand
TTAATTGTTTTGTGTGTATTAACTTCTAGTTTTTGTAGAACTTTATGAAAAAGGTTCAAAGATCTATTCAACCCCCCCTTCTAGATCATTTACAAAAGGAACCAAATAACACGCCATAATTGAACAATTGATAACTAGAATTAGGTTCTTGGTGAAACGAAAACAAGAGGATAGTTCCTTATCAAATTTGATGGCTATAAGAATAATGCTACCAAAAATCCCTTTGTTTTGAACTCTAATGAGCCTATTTACACCTAGGTCAATTAATAAGAGGTTAGGCTAAAAATACATGAAAGCCTGAAATAAATCAAAGGTCAAAAATAATAAAAATAAGAAAGTCATGTGTCAAAGGTCTGATCTCCATTACTCTTAGGCTTAAGTGAATTAAATAGCCCAAGTCCCATTTAATTAACACGTGGCCGAATCCAACACTCCTTGCGCTTAAGTGCTGGAACATTAAAATCAGCCCAGGGCTTTATGTCTTTAAACCTTAAGTGTGCCTGGTCCAAAGATTTGAGTTAAGTGAATTAATTTCAGCTGTAACCTGCTAAACACTCTTCCAATAAGCTTGGACCTCTCCACCCTCTCTAAATAGAAGCCCACATGCGTGTAAAGATCCTCATTAAGTCTTTTAGCCCTAGCTTTGGTCATAGGTCCTTCTGGCATGGCAAGCTTACACCTTGGGTCTCTGACATCCATGCCTGGTCCATTTGGTTTCATCTTGGTCCTACTCACATCAAAATAGCTCATGGTTTAATAAATTTCTCTCCTATACTGGGAAGATGCAACTCATCAAATCGGTGTTATATTCATCATTCATATATTAGAGTTTCCACATTCTTCTCTCGCAAGGCATAATTAAATTGATTGAAAGGTTGCTTCCTATTGAGCCATCTAAATGGTGCTAAAGGATCTCCTAAAATGAAGTGGGCAAATATATGTCTTCCCAAAGAAGAAGCTGGACTAATCATTATTCCAATCAAAACCACAAATCAAACTTTGATTCTTAAAAGACTCTCGTGGATACTAACCGATAAAACTTCACTTTGGATAAAATGACTTCACTCTTACTTCCTTAAAGGAAGAAACATATGGGGAATTAAGCAAAATGCCTCATACTCTCACATTATCAATCAACTTCTGAAGCTAAAGTATAAGGTAAAATATGAAGTCTCATGCATAATCGGGAATGGAAGATTGATATCTCTTTGGTATGATAAATGGCTGGGCATGGGCCAACTCATACAACATTTCAACATCTTAAACAATATAAGACTTAGTTCTATGATTAATAATGCTTCATGGAATTTCCCTCACAACTTAAGAAACCTACAACCTACTTATCTACCCAACCAACCCTTTTTGATAACTTTTATTGGCAAGACTAACTCGTCCATAAACTTACCAATAAAAGCACTAAAGACCTACTAAGAAGAAGAAGGTCTTATTAAGTAAGGCTTTAACTCTAATAATATCCTTTATATTGTGGTTATCAATCCAATATAAAATCAATACATTTGACAGAATTTCAAATTTACAAGTGGATAAAGCTTGTCCAATGTTTCAGGTTCATATGGAAATAAAAGATCATATCTTTTTTACACGTCCTTTCAACAGCATCATATAGGATCATATCACGAGCAAAAGTCTATGGTTTCATCCAAGGAACTCCTTCATTGATGTTACAAAAGATTGCTCGACTCGATAGCTCACTTAAGTTCAAACAAGCTAAGTCATATCCTATCTTAAGGGCTTTGTGTGTATGTATTATGGAAGGAAAGAAAATCCAGAAGTTTTGCAAACAAAAGCTCCTCCAAGGAGTCCATTATTACATAGATCTTCAAAGAACTCAGAGAGCTAATCCTACTAAAAAATCTCAATAAGACCTATAACACAAACATATTATCCTCATTGGACATCTAGCTCACTGATTTACCACAACATAATTGATTATCTTAGTATAATCTTCTCTTTTGTTTGGTTCTTAGCCCCTATATATGTATGTTAGTTTAGTTACGGGTACTACCTTGCTATCTTGTTATTTTGGCATGTTTGTACTACCTTCTCAATTTTATTAATTTAAAATATTATTTCTTTTCTAAAAAACTATTATCATACATAATTATTTTATTTTTATATTTTTAATTTTTAAAATTAATCAATTGCCTTGTTTCTTATTACATATGGATCTGTTTCTTTTGACTTCCTTCATTAATAACACATTATTAAATTAAGTTCATTATATTTAAAACTTAAATTTTTATTTAACTTTTTCCCAAAATAAGACCCTTTAAAAATATTCCTCTAAATACCAAACTTTAATAAGTTTAATAAATATGAATTTTCTTACAAAACACTAAAATTAATTTAGAAATCCTACAATAAAAATAATATAGAAAATTTTTAAAATGAAAAATTGTGCTTTAACTTCAAGGTGTTAGCTAAAAAAGTTTACTAAAAACAAGTTAAAATATCTTAAATTGTATTAATTTATTAAGGTTGCTCATTGATTATGCTTATTATAAATACTTAAATTAAGATAAATTTGGTGTTAACTTCTTTAATGAGTAAGATATCAATTGAAACTTCTTATGATTTGGAAATGTTTGAAAGAAGGCATTCTTAAAGGGTCAAAATTGCCTAAAGTGTCAATCATAGAGCATTTTTTATTTCACCACATTTCAACTCCTTAATCTTTTTCATGAAGAAAATTAATCAAGATATTATGAAAAATATCAAACTACTTAAAATAGCTAAAAGTAATGTATCATTTAAACGAGCTTTAAATTATTTGATTTTTATCAAATGATGAATTTCATAGCAATAACGACTAAAGGAAGATCATTTAACTTCTATTTGCTGTAGCATTTTACTCTAATTGTTCTCCTCTTTATGCACCTCCATTTTTTTTTCTCCTTCCCAACTGCTGATGTTTTTTCATGTTTCTTCCAGTAGGCTCTTGCATGTCATTTTGGTCTCCTTGCATCCATGGAAGGCTGCACGTCATTTTGCTTTATGCTTCCAGTTGCTAACATTTTCTTCTTGCTTGCCTATCCTCCTGCGTTGTCGTTTTGGTCTAGCTACTACATGAAATGCACACATTGCTTGCTTGAAATGCTCAACAACTATTTCTGTTTAGCTCCATGTGATGTTGTCATATTGTTGCTTTAATTTATTACTATTATGTCTTTTTGCATTTGGTCTCTCTCTTGGCTACCTCTTGGTTTTCTTCTTTTGGATTGAATTTGTTTTCTTCTTGCTCTAATTTTCTTCTTCTTACTCCATAAAGACAGGTGAATATTAATATTTGAAAAATGACCCAAATATCGTGCTTTTGACTCACCTTAACTTTTTTCCTTCCGAATTATACCTAAAATCACATATGAGTTGAGGTAGGTAACTTAAGCAATTTCAGGTCATTAATAGCAAAGTGTTATGGTATAATTATACAATTAATTAAACACATATCAAATTTTCTTACACTTAGCTTTTGATTGTCCTCGAGCAAAAAAATCAAAATTAAGCTTATAGACCTAAAAGCATTTACTCATCTCTTATATTTCCCAAGAATACATGATCATAAACAAAGATGAATGACTTTCAAATATTATAGCAAGAACTTAACATTCTAAGTTTTTACTTATAATAAATCAACATTCAATACCTTTAAAAACTTAGCAATCTAATGGTAGACTTGAAATATATGTTTAACTAAAATATATCCATAGGTACACTCAATACCATTCATAATCAACAAATTCCACAACTTTGTATATTATTTCATTTCTCCACGACTAATGTTCACATGTATAACCATGGATCAAAGGACTTTTCAAGGTTGTCATATGGGTAAAAGTAAGGTGAGATGTATTTTGGTCCAGTAGCATAAAAACCATAACGTGAGTTGTATTTTGGTCAAGTAGCATAAAAACCATCAAAGTTAGTGAAACAAAAATAACATATAATTATACTATCAAGTGAAAAAACCAATATTCACTCACAATTGTGTACATCAACTATGATGAATACAAAAACCATGTTTCCTAGACCAAATTCAAGTTGTCACACCATAAACCAGATTAAGCCTATACCAATATAAAGGGATCACTTATAAAGATTGATGATAACAATACATTGAAACTACAATGAGTGAACCTTCCAAGACAACATCTACCTCATATCCAACATACTGAAATAACCCATTCATTACAACCTTAAGAGGATGCATTAATTATGAATAACTTTGCAACGCATATGCATTCCTTATCGTGTCGTTTAAGCTTTAAAATTTATAAGCCCTCAAATATCGCAAGCGTATGAATCACGTCTGTAGTATAAGAGTTGTCATTCCTACGAGGAAGGGGACTAGTCTAATCCTAAATTAATTACGAGAATTGAATTCAACCAATCAAATCAGAAATTAAACACAAAAGTATTAACAAGTGAGCAATATGCAATCACAATAGAAATCAACCTAAGGAATTTACCAATTTATGAGAAAGGGGATTTTACTTTTCATTAATGCTAACCCAGCCGATTATGTGTCAATGGAGTGTCAGTTCTGGACTATACTAGGGTTGATTACTCTCTCTCAAGTTATAACCATTAAACACTAAATTGTAAACCCTAATCAAATTATGGAACTTGCAATCTCTTAATTCACAAATTATCCATATCTGAACCACTCTAATAAACTATCAGAACATCATATGGGATCTCTCTCTACACATTTGCCAATATGATTTGTCACGGTTTCTGTTAATTCGCCTAAGTCTAATTAATCTGATTTAATCATTTTTCATTCGGTTCACCCTCTCAATTTATTACCAAATTATGCAAGAATGCAATCAAATCACGATATTCATCTAATAAACACAATCGACTAAATCATTATTAAATCCAAATAAAATCTCGAAGGGAGTTTAGAACATCATCAATATTCCAAATCCTATCATCATACTATCCATCTCAATTTTATATATAAATAAAATCCAAAAAAAGAAGGAAACATAACTTGGAATAGACGATGGAAGGCAGCAATGTTGGAAAACCTCCTGATCTGGGAAGTACATTGAGTCAACTTTGTCTTCCTTTTCTTCCTCTTCCTTCTTCTTCTCTCTCTCTCTTGGTATTCTGTCTTTAGGGTTTCAAGTGTGGCTGCATGTAAAGCTTCTTTTTCCTCTTCACTTCTTGTTCTTTAAACAGTCTTTTATGTTTTGGGTAACCCTAGGATTTTTTCGAGGTCTAAAAGGTTAAAAAGTCCCTTAAAGTGTGAAGTCCGTAAGAGTTTGCGCGTCTGCCTGTTACAGGACATGATTGTGGCTCACATCTGTGCCATTCCTAGAGCTTTTGTCATTATTGTGGCATGTAAGACATGATCGTGGGCCTGTGTTATGGCCCGAGTTTCCTCCGAAACTCCTCCGTTCTTCGATATTAACCCTGAAACACTAATAAACACATCAAGGTACCTCAAAAATATAATATTTAAGCTTAAAAGCTTGTACTAACACGTAAAACACTTAAAACACAAATAATTAACAAACTAACACAATTCTAACCTAAACACATACTAAATGATCGAATTAAAGACTAAAAATATATCAAACTATGCCCTAAAATATGATGTAATTTACACTTATCAATTTCCTCGATAATTTTATTTAAACATAATTTTCTCTTTTCTCTTTTCTCTTTTCTCTTTTTCTTTTGGTTTTTCTCTTTTTTAATAAAAACATTAAAAGAAACTAAATTAACATGGGCATTTCAATGATTTGACAAAAAATAACATCCCAATCATTATAACCAATCCAAACACATGTACACCCCCACACTTAGAATTTTGTGCATCCACAAACCAAACAGTCACAAATGATCCATTAGCTTTATGGCTTGGGTAGGACATTTGCTTATGTTTAAAGCATGTAATGTTGGTTTAAACAAATAATAGGTAAATAAAGCTCAAGCAATCATGTCAATAGGGTAGGCTATTTGGCTAATGTAGCTTATGAAACAAAGAATGCCTAATCATCTCTATATTAATGCATATGATAAAAATGTGGTCTTGAATAGAAAATCAAAGAAAAATCAGGGTGTACATATGATGAAGGTCACTTATAAATAAAATGACAATGAGACTAATATAAATTTGTCAGTTTATAAAGGCTTAAAATCTCATCGGCTTTTGTCTACCACTAGTCACTACTCATCTAAAGATAATGCACATTGAACAATCACAACAGCAAAAGTACAAGCTAAAATTAACTATGAATTTTTCTAGTCAATTCACACTGTAGTTATGACTACATAGTCTTAAAAGCATAGAAAGGGAGAAAAATTTAGATTTTGTTAGCTTGATTTTGAAATCATCTAAGAAGTCACATAAACAACAATTAAGCTCAAAAGGCATAAAACCTAATATCAAACTAAGATCCCCACCCCTACACTTAAAAATTACATTGTCCCTTATGTAACATTAAATGCAAGAAATGGAGCATTTAAGGAAAATAACAATGGGGAAACTATAAAGAGATATAAATCAACTTCCTTTGGGTTGCCTCCTAAGAAATGCCTTTGTTTACTGTCGTTGGCTCAAATCTATGTTTTCTCCGCATGTGAAAAAATTGTGATCTTTTGGTGTCACATGTGACTCCTCCACGTGAGGTTGTTCAAAATAGGGCCTCATCATTCATGTTCATCATCTTCCCTATCTTCAAAATCTTGATCTCTACTGAGTTCATACTCTTAGTAAATATTTTTAATGACCCTTCATCTTTTCCTTCCTCATTTAATTCCTCCAATCTACTATGTAAAGGTGAAGAGTTTGTCTCAAAAATAATGGTGGACTTAGTACTCTACTATGGGCTAAGATATATCATTTTCTAGTTTGAGCTCCTTTTTAACTTCTTCTTCACAAGCAATTCCTTGAGTATTTCCCTTAAAATTCTCAAGCTCCTCATCACTCCATAAGGTTTTTGCACTAACATCCACCGGGCATAGCTCAAGTTTATATGGTAGCTCCTTTTCACTTTACGGTTTTAGATAATTGATATCTATCGATCGAGGCGATGCATCTTGCTAGAGCCATTTCACATCCTACTAAAATTGCAAAGTGTTATCAATGACATCATCAACTCATTCTTCCAATAATGTGTCTGAGTTTTGTTGGCTATCCCAATTTTGGAAAGTAGGCCAAAATTGCCTTTCATCTTGATGGAAATATTAGATATCCTATTGGTTCTGCTATATATTCTATTGAAATTGCTGTATATTATGTTGAAAATACTGCATATTATGTTGAATTTGAAGATTGTTAGTAGTTATAATATTAAGCATATCTTCTACAGATGTACCTAAATCTTGTTGACTTTCCACATCTTGGATGCTAGACCTTGTATCATGCCAAAATCGGCATCCATCCTGCTAGAATTGTAGGGTATTATGTTGAAATTGCTATATACTCTCTTGAAGCTGCTATATACCTTGCTGAAATTGAAGATGGGTAGCATTACAGGTCTTGATATAGTCGTCCAAAGGTCTACCTAAGTTGTAATAAGAAATTTCTACTTTGTACAAGAATCGCTATATATCCTGCAAATTATCAGGGAAGTAATTTTGTTGATTATCCCATCTATAACTAAAGTTATGTTGATCGATCCAAATTTGGTTATAGGATTGAGAATACGAGTTATAAAAGAAATTACTTCTGTCATTGCAAATTTTTTTATCACATGAAAAGCTAAACAAAAAGCAAACAAATCATGAAATAAATGCAAAGAAATTAATTACAAAAAATATGTAAAAAACACAAATTAAAATTAACAACAAAAACTAAGACATTGCACTCCCTGGCAATGGCTCCAAATTCGATAGCATGTTGTAACACTACACAAAATAATCTAGATCTACTACTATAGTAGTGATGAGTCTAGGTA
Organism: Erythroxylum suave; assembly: GCA_027563595.1. NCBI lineage: Eukaryota > Viridiplantae > Streptophyta > Magnoliopsida > Malpighiales > Erythroxylaceae > Erythroxylum > Erythroxylum suave. The sequence goes on along the minus strand of JAOSBN010150918.1, from coordinate 15,993 downwards.
GATCCCACAAAGAGTGTTTGGTTAGGCTTTGCTATGAAAATAACTGGTGTTATAGTTCAATCTAACTATATAAGAAAATTAAAGAAAACATGCAAAAATGATAAAATTAAAGATAAATGGGTTAGGGTCTTATAGTTCAATCTCAACCTACACCCTAAATAAACATATTTCGTTGATTTGTTGTTTTCAAACCTCTCCGAGCAACTATTAATTGTGGGTTACTAATTAACATGAGCTTTCCTTTAGGTATTGTTTAATTAAGATGCAACTGTTAATTAAACCTAACTATTAAATAACCTAGGATACGATCTCTAGATTCAAATGGGTCGTAGCATTATGAATTAGGAAAACCGATTAATCAAGGAAACAACCACACATGATGCATAATTTAACTTAGGTAATGTTATCCTTAATGATTAGAAACCATTAGTCGCCACAAATGAATTTCAAATAAAACAATTACGAATTATATTGAAATTCTAGTAATGTTTGTAATAAAATGATCTAGTGAACCCATTCAAATCATCTTTTCATAATACCCATTAGGTTCATACGCAAGTAATTGAACTATAGCGATAACAAGATCATTCATACATGAAACCTAAATCCATATGCATAGGATAACACAATCAATTTTTAAAGAGAGAAGTAAACAACAAAAACAGTGAAGGAATGCTTAACCAAGTCCTTAACTTCAATGTCACCTTTGAATCGATGTCAGAATGCTACCCCTCTAAGAGTCTGTCACAGTCGAGAGCTTTTCTCTTTATTAAAACCAAGAGCTCCCAAAAAATGTTTCTTCAGCCCCTAATCGATAATCCCTCACAAAGACCCTCCTCTATTCTTTTTTTAATAAAAATAACATGTATAACCTTATGTCCCTTCTACATCTCCACGTCTGCATTCTGTTCCTTTGTTCAATGTCTGAGTTTTTCTTTTCTTGAGCCAATATATGCTGCGTTTTGCTCCTTCTGAACTAACATCTGATTGCTTCATTTTACTCCCATCTACTATAGTGTTTTACTCTAATTGCTCTCCTCTTTATACATTGTTCTTTTTGCTACTCCTTCCCAGTTGCTAGAGTCGTTTCATGCTATTTCCAACAGCCTCTTGCATGTCATTTTGGTCTCCTTTCTTCTACCTACTACATGTTGTTTTGCTTCATGCTTCCAACTGCTGGCATTTCTTCTTGCTTGCCCATACTTCTGTGCTACCATTTTGATCTAGCTACTACATGAAATGCTTACATTACTTACATGAAACTCCCAATGTCTACTGCCATATAGTTGCTTTAATTTCTTGCTATTACGTCATTTTGCATTTGGTTTTTTCTTTTTACATTTGGTTTTTCTCTTGGCTACTTCTTAGTTGTCTTCTTTTAAACCAAATTTGTTTTCTTCTTGCTCTAATTTTCTTCTTCTTACTCCATGAAGATAAGAGAATACAAATCTTTGAAAAATGGCTTAAATATCGTGCTTTCGACTCACTTTAACATCTTTTCTTTTGAATTGTGCCTAAGATCACATATGAGTCAAAGTAAGTATCTTAAGCAATTTCATGTCATTAAAAACTAAGTGCTATGGCATAATTATATAATAAATTAAGGATATACGTCAGAATCCTATGTTTGAATATATCCATGATAATTGGAAAGAGTTGACTACAATCCTAGAGATAAGATAACACAAATTTTCTATATTAGGGTCAAACCTAAGAGAGGGATTCATAATAAGGTAACACATTCCTATAAGTTTTAACCCGAGTAATTCGATTAGAGACCTTAGGGTTAGTTACTAGTAGACTTAAGGTCAGCTATTAGCATACCTTAGGAATCTCCACTGTCTAATTAGTCAACAATATAATTGCATAACAATTAATCAATCGGTTAAGGGTTCAGGGGGATTCAAAGCCTAGATACTAATTATTTGATATCATAATTAATTTAGTTTTGCCAATTCTTTTCTTTTAATTATGCTGCTTGTTTACTTTAATTTTTTTAATTTTAGTTTTATTAATTTAACCATAATCAATTTGTAGACTAGATAATAGAATAATAGTAATTACTAGTACTAATCATTTTTATGGGATCGATTTGTACTTGTCGGTACTAGCTACAGCTACACCGTGCACTTATGATATTAAAATTTGGCTACTCATGAAATAGTCCAATCACTTTCACTTAGTTAGAAGTTAAATTAGCATTCATACGACCAAGTTTCTTATATATAGACACAATTGGTAAATGATATAAAATTTTTCTTGAAATTTATCACATCAAACTACTTTATCACTTTTTTTGACATGTTATTTATAATTGGTGGGACAAAATTAATCCATTTCATTCTACATTAGTGATGCTTCTTTCAATCAAATAAATGATATGGTCGTAAGCAAATGCCTAAGGAAACAATTCACTTCTCAAATAAAGCTTTACCACCTATGAAATGCTTGCAATAAATTGGTATTCTATGACATTTTAACTAATTAAAATAACATAACAAATTTGTAGAGTTCTTATCTTTAAGGAAAATGAAAAGGAAACTTCACTTTCACATGTTTTATGAGAACTTTAAAAGGAATTGTAACCACCAAATTAGTATTATGGTTTAGATTAAATTCTTGTTATTCTTAAATAGTTATAATTTTATTAAAAATATAAACTAGGTAGTAATATTGAGTTTAGTTTAACCTATTTAAAAATTAAAGTTAGTCCCACCAATCATTTTAAGAATTTTTTGGATATGCATTTTGAACCAAATTTTGTAACAATTTCTAATGATGAAATATTTTTTAAAAATTAGACATATAATAGTATTTTTATTTTTAGTACAGAAGTCTTTTAATTCTGGTAGTGTGGGTTGACGGGGTTGCTCCAAGCATAGGACTGACATGCTTGAATGGGGGAAGGAGAATATGGAAATTGATTAAGACAAATTCAAGAAGGTTAACTACAAACATAAGTGAAATGGTAAAAGATTTTATTCATTTATTAACATTTAGCAAAAGATTTAAGATGGATTATATCATTATTTTTAAAAATATTTTACACCATAGAGTTTACAAAAATAGCATGATTCATACCATTAAACTTAACTTTGTTAGATTTTTGTTAGATCAGCATTAGGACACTATTGAAGTGTGATATATTGTAACATCCCGTTTTCCCATGTTAAGCGTTAGATCCCTAAAATATTGAACATAAGAGACATTAATGGGAAATTAGGGAATTACACTTCATACTCATGTATAATATAGCATACATACACGCGAATTTGAATGTTGCACATATTTCAATGACTGTAAATGCACTCATTTGACATTTTCTGGGTATAATTGATATTAAATGTCATTATAATGTGAATTGTGGATAATATGTCTTGAAAATTGATTTGGTATGTGTAAGTATTGATTAGAATCTTTGGTGAAAACTTAGGAAATTTCTTAAATTTATAAGTATTATAGGACCAGGAAAAATGTCAAGTGGCAGGATAATTGATGAATGGTAGTAGAAATAAATATCGAATTGTAGTAGAAATTATTGAAAAGTGGCATTGAAAAGACAATTGGATTAGAAATTTGAGACAAATGAACTGGTTAATAAAGATGACCCATTAGAAACCATACGGTGGTGACATATGGCAAGTGACAAGTGTCACTTGCCATGCCACACACCCATTCACGATATTTACAATTGTAAAACACCTTTATTTTTCTTTCATTTGGCCAAATGCTTTCTTCTTCTTCATTGCTCACTTTTCCTTCTCACTTCATGATTTTTTTCCTCACCAACCCTACTCTCCACATTGAATTGTTATCATCCTCCCCTTTAATCAATTCAATACCTTTGTTTCTTCAAGATCATGTTGTCTTCTCTTTGACGAAGAACCTAACCTACTTCAGCTTTTATGATGATGAATGTGTGGTTCAAGGAAAGCTAGGATTTCATGGTAACTAAAGAAGTTGGAGTTAGAAATAAGTAAGTTTATTATTATTCTCCATGTATTGCTTGATAGAAACCTTTTAGTGATAGATTGATGAGTTAAATGAAGTTGAGTATATGTTGCTACGTGAATGAAGAAAATAGAGTATATACGCGTTGTTTTGGGTATAAGATGATTAACCTTTCATAAGTTGATGTAGAGAAGAGTTTGAACTTGAAAGATCATTAAAATGGTGTAACAAGAAGTGTAGAATTTCTTACTTGTAAATTGGGTATTTATTTTCTATTTTCTTAGTTAATTACATGAATTTCTTTGATGTTTTAGAGATGAACTAAATTGGGTATAGATCTAATAAAAAGGAGTACTATGGTGTCTTGAAATAAGATGAATTAAGGTGATAGTTAGGAATGAAATGAGGGTGAAAAATGAAAATTTGACAGATAAATGGAGTTTTAATGTTCTGTTTTTAATCCTTAATCACATGAATTTTTGGTTAGTTTTTATATGGATGAACTAGAATGATTTTAAGTTTAAAGAAAGAGCTAATGTGGTGTCTTGAAATTGGGTAAATTAGAATGATAAATTAGAAGTGAAATGAAGATAGAAATGAAGTGGAAATTGATGATAAATGTGGATATTATCATGTTCTGTTTTGGTGTGTAATAATATGGATGTTAGTAATTAAAATAGAGGTGAAGTATAGTGAATTAAAAGAAAAAGCAAGTGATAGTATAGTGTCTTAAAGTAAGGAGAATTAGGATGATTGTTTGTAGATAAAAGGAAGGTGACAATGGAGTTGAATGTTTGCTAAAAAATTGAAGAGACATGGTTGTTGTTCTATTTATGTGATTTTGATCAACAATCTTGTATGATGTGTTTTGCGAGGTTTTGAATTGGAGTGGAGGTGAGAATGAAGAGGAATTGAAGTAGGAATGATAAGATATGCATAGAAGTGTTAGATATAAGTTATAGGAGTGCTAAAATTAGAAATCAGCTAGAAAATGTCCATTGGGTGGACTTCATATCCGTTGGGAGAAAATTCTCTAGAATTTCGATATCCTAGCTTTATTCATGTTTATTTGGAGGGACATACATGTCTGCTAGGCGGACATTCTCTGGATACTTACATAAATGTGCAATTTTGACCCTCTAGACAGCAAAATCTCTTTTCAAGGTCATTATGGAAGTTGTAAAACTTGAAGTATTCAAAATTGTACTTGAATGACTTTAATCTGACATCCATAATGAAAGTTATGTCTATTGTCCCAAATCATCTACATAGAGGAATTATTGACTTATCAATGCTTTCCTATGATGTAATTAGGCTTGAATGGGATCTTGAATGAGCCTAGTGGTTGATGAATGAGGTGATTAAAGTAATGAAAATGTATTAGGTATTAAAGAATGATTAAAAGATGTTGATTGTTTATGAGATGTGAGTAAACGAAATATACCCAGGATTGTCAATATGAGCATGCATTATACTTTACACATACACATTTATGTATAATTGACTATTTATGTGATTGTCCAATTAATAATGTGTGTGCAGTGTGTGTATTGCATGATGTTGATATACATGACAGAACGTCCGAATCCAGACATTTCCGAAACTTGGAAGCTAATGCTAATCTGGAGCGTACCGTGAGTTTACCTAGAAGGTCTCATTTTCATTGCTTTTTCTGTTTCAAAATTATGTGTTAAACTATATGTTTTGTTTTAAAATTCTGTATTAAATTATGTGATGTGAATGTGTTGATTCTGGACAATAAATGTTTAAGGCATTTGATGCATGTAAAAATCATTAGAAGTGCTCCTTGAATGTGAATTTGACTGGATAAGTGATTCTCAACTTAAATGTTGAATGATGGACCAAGGTCCGATGATAAAAGTGAATGAGAATGTCAATGCGAATGTGAATGTGAATGTGAATGTGTAAAATTGATCACAATTGATTGACTGAATACATGTGATGCATTTCGTTACATGAATGCATGAGAACATAAAGGCTGTTGTGACTAGAGTAGCCACTGAAAAAGAGTTTAAAGCTCAGAAAGTGAAAAAGAACTTAAAGCTCATAATGTGATAAGAGCCTTTGACTCACTATGTAAAATGAGCCCTGTATCCCTAACTAATAAGGGACATTTATTAATAAGCCTGATATCCACAATGGGTACGGGACAGTTATAGGCACTTGGTCAAAACAATAATAACTAGTATTAAGTCTCATGAGCATTGAATATAAAATTGATGTGTGTGTTTTAAATGATCAAAATGAGCTGTTTGTCTGCTCGGATTGTGAAATATGGAATAAGTGAACAAAGTGTTATATGATGTTATATGGTTAATGGTGAAATGATGTGAATTATATGTTGACATGAAATGTATGTGAATTTGAAGCATGAATTGATGAGTTATATGATCAAATGAGCCATTAAGGATGGTCCTTTCATTAAGCCTGTAAAACTCACCCCAAAATTTGTAACATACTTTTCAAGCTCAGAGGAGATACCCGTTAGACCAACTGGAGTTGAACCACTTCTTTTGAGTAAGAGTTAGAGGATGGGATCAGTTGTATTTGCATATGTCTACAATATTGCTTTTGTATTTTCAAAAAATTGTAATCCATAAATATTGTACAACATTTATATGAATTGAAAAGTGTAATGATTGTATGACTGGAAATGTTTTGTATTGGGCCTAGATGATTACAGGAATATATGATGATATGTTAATTGTTTGTAACACTTGTGACTGAAATTGTTTTTTAATAAAATGGGCCGAAAAGGTTTATTGACATTCTAAATATGCGTGTGATGCGTGAGAAATTTACATTGAATTTGATTGTTTGATTATTCTAGCATGTCACCCTCATAGAGTATGTTCTCAAATACTATCAGTGTGTTCGAGAATATGCCTTATGAGAGTGGGGTGCTACATATATGTCATGTCAATTGTACGATTATGTTCATGTGGATGTTGATAAGGTTGATATAATTTTAAAATTTTTAATATTTATTTAATTAAAATAGTAAAACAAAACATATTACATTTTTAGTAAAGATCTTATTTGACTCCTAATGTTTCATAAGAGGTCTAAAATAATTTTTGTCATTATCTTTAATATTAATTTACACCCTAATGTTTACAAAATAACAAGATTTACACCCTCAATCTTAACTTACAATATTTAATTATTTAAAATATTTAAACAAAAACATAGTACCTTTTTGTGTGTCCAAAAGAAATTTGTGATAGTTTTGATGAACCCTAAATGGATATCAACCTAAGAAAACTCATCCATTCTTTGTTTCATCTTTCTTGATAACATTTTTTCTTAAACCCTAAATCTCTTATTTTTCTTATTTCAATCCTAGATTGTATTTTGTTCTCCTAACCCTAACTAACTTAATTATTTTAAACAAAAAATAGGAAAGCCATTGATGATAGGAATGGATCTGATACGAGAAACACAAATTTAATCAATAATCAAGCATAAGGGGTTTAAAAGGACCCACCACTACCATGGACATGATTGGGTTTGTTACTCTGGTGGTTTTTAGTTGGTTAAGTTTTTTTAATTCTGCTTATTAAATGAATTCCTCTCATTTTTTTAAATAAAAATTGGAATATACAGACGAGTAAGTTTGTTTTTATTAAAAGTTTTAGGGTTTGTTAAAAATTTTCAAAATTTTTGTTACATATAATAAATAAAATTATATTTTTATAATATTTGTATTTACATTTTAAAAATAAAAAATCATAATAGCTCGTTAGCATCCATATGATCAAAATTGTAGATGTCATGTCATATGCCACAACTCAATAGTGTTGTGATATTAATCTAATAAAAATCTCAGAGTCAAGTTTAAGGGTGAGTCCTTCCTTATCTTAAGGACTGGACTCATCTAAAAGTCGGAAAATCGACTCGTAAAAAGCGGCAGTTACGCTTGATTTGTTGTTAAGGCCCAGACGAGAAGAGGAGAGCTCGTCTCTTTAAAGACAAAGCAGGCTAGAAGTAGGGTCACGCTAACAGACAGAGAGAGGAAATAGCAAAGAATCATTCGGCGCGTAGTGAACTGCCAGATACGGAAGAGGTGTACTTTCTCGGAGGTCATATAGATCGAAACCCGGAGCGAGAAGAACGAAAGGGTTGGTGTGGCCACAGCTACAACTACTGGCGCTTCAAAAGGCTTAGATTCTATGTCATTTTATGAATGTTATACTGCAAATTGATACCAAAAATAATAGTAGGTGCTATCTTGGACCTTTTGGAAAATATTAGGAAGCAAATTAAACATTTTGCCAAAATAAAAGTAGGATATATATTTAAAATAATTACGATAATTAAAAGTTAAAAATTAAGAAAATCATAATAACCTCATCAGCATCTAAATAGCCATAATTGTATAGTTGACACGTCACATGTCACATTTAAATAAAATTGTAACATCAATCTAATAAAAATTTAATAGAGTTAGATTTGAAGGTAACATTATGTCATTTTCAAAATTTTAAGATAAATTGGTATAAAAATTTACATTAAGATCTATCTTAAACTTTTTGTGAAATTTTTTAGAACGAATTTTACTTTTTGTTTAAGCAAAATTAGATGCGTAGACTTGGAGTGCCTTTGGCTTTAAGAACTTATGAATCATAGAATTTAGAGAGAAATTAATAATAATTTGACTGATTAAGATATGCATAATTAATTATATTATATTATCATATGTTAGGAAATCAAAGCTAGAAATGATCTTATAAGTAGCAAAATAATAATATTTTTTTGGACTTCTCGAAAGTTAATATCACTTAAAATTTTATAACATGATTAATATATAAAATATAATAAAGCATGAATCATAATTTGTACCTTATTTTGAAGCACGATCTTTTTCTTATTGTGTCCCTCAGACCTTTTTTAAAATTGGCTCATCTCAACCATCACAGTAGCATAAATTTTTAACCTTTAACTATATCTATAGAAAATGTTCAGAGAGCTCCATAACTATTGTAAAGAGGGTAAGGCAAGAATTGCTCACATCCTTATAGTCTAAGCCTATCTATATTAGGTGGAAATTTTAATAATTTAATTAAAATAAAGTTTTTAATTTACTAGTTATGCCCAAATAAGATTAATATATCATATTCAATCATACAATTTCTCAAACTTTAAATTCAAGTCCAACTTAATTAAAATATTTTTGCTCTCTTTAATACATTCTTTATGTGCAACCTATTAGGTTCTTAATATGTTAGTAATGGATAAAAATTATCACCCTAAATCATATTCAAGTTTAGATAAATTAAACTCCTTTAATTTATTTTAATTATTTAATTAAATATTTTATATCCATATATCAGGATTAGTGTCTAAAAAGGCACTATAGTTGCCTAAATATTTAGAAATGTCAAAGTAATTTTGACTAACCCTTTTATATATGATCTTTTTGTATAATTTAATCCTTTCATTATACAATTTTCCAATTAAATATGGAACATGAATTAATATGCATGTTATTTGAATCCAATCAAGTTAGTTCTCGACTATTAGTAATTAATTCAACTAATGAAATTTGAAAACTATTTTCAAAGTGATATTTCACCTTAGTCAAGGATGTCTTGAATTAATACTAATTGAAAACAATGGAGTATTATCCCTAATTACTTTAGGGTGAAGAACCATATATTAATTACTCAACTATCACTATATAGTTCATGTTATATCCATTATGTAATAGCCAAGACTACCCTCCCATAGATATTGTCTACTTTAGGCTTTTGGCCCAGTCCAAACCCTCACAATTTTGCTCTTCCTAGCATAGCTAGGAAAATGCATCTATTATGGAGAGGTTTCTATACCCTTATAAGTCGTATTTCATTCTCCTCTCCAACCGATGTGGGATTTTACACTATCCATCCCCCTTAGGGCCCAGCCTTCCCAACCTATTGTGCCAGCTAGGCTAGGCCCTAAAGAGGGCTGGGGCCCAAAGGGGTGGATAGTGTGAAATCCCACATCGGTTGGAGAGGAGAATGAAGTAGGCCTTATAAGGGTATGAAAACCTCTCCATCATAGACACTTTTTCCTAGCTAGGCTAGGAAGAGCAAAACTGAGAGAGTTTGGACTAGGCCAAAAGCCAAAGCCAAAGCAGACAATATCTATGGAAGGGTGGTTTGGGCTATTACAATGGTATTAGAGCCGGTTCTTGACCTATTGTGCCGGCTAGGTTGGGCCCTAAAGGGGTGGATAATGTGAAATCCCACTTTTTTTGGAGAGGAGAACGAAGTACACCTTATAAGAGTATGGAAACCTCTCCATCATAGACGTGTTTTCCTAGCTGGGCTAGGAAGAGCAAAATCGTGAGGGTTTTGGGTTTGGGCCAAAAGCTCAAAGCGGACAATATCTATAGGAGGGTGGTCTAGGATGTTACACATTAAATACCAAATAAGCTACCCTTGACTAAAATAGGTCAAAGCTAGTATTAAAACATAGAAATCCCTATATGAGATACTTTGGAGATCTCAAGTCAAAGGATCACTTTTACGATTATCACAAAGAAAATTTCCATAAACATACAAGCAATGTTCCAAATGAAATTCTCACATAGGGTTAGTTCAGTGAACTTGTTCTCCAATAAGCACCCACATATTTGTTCAAGTATGTCCATAATTTAGTCCGTGAGATTGACTTCTTTCTTCATAAGGAAAAATATAACATTTGCTAGTCATTTTACATTCTATTAATGTCTAATATTAATATAACAATAACTATGGACAATTTAGAGATCATACATAAATGCAATATGTATGTCATTATAATTTTACTTTCAATATATATTTATCTTATGAACTTTATGATATATATCTGAACAAACATAAGATAAAGAATTTGTTTAAATAATTGTCAATAAATTATAATCAACTAATTCACTGCGAGGAATAAACTAACAATCTCTCACTTACACTAAGCTAATTGTTTAAGTATCTTGAACTATATCACCATATGATGATCATGCTACTTTGGGATAGTGAGTTAGTAAAATAATTTTACAAGATTCTCTGTGGTATAAATTTACTTAAATCATACAAGTTTCATATTAATTTTCATCATAATTAAGAGAAACTACCTCAATATTTACTTGGATCTTTCATTAAACCTTAGCATTTTTGCATGCCTAATGGCTCTATTGTTCTATAGTACATTGCCGTCTTAAATAATGCAACGAACTATATGAAGTTGACTAAAGAATTTATTGATCCAATTAATCATTTAAACTAAATAAAAAATGAAATATGGCTTGATCAGCAATCAATGCTACGTACTTGGACTAAAATCGGTAAGCAACTTTCTTATCTGTCTCTATAAATCTAATTCATAAAATTAAGTTGTTTAGTTTTCATATTTAATATGAATTGTTTTTAGACAAATATATTTTTAGTAATTAAAACTATAAATTATTTTTCTCTTCATAAGTAATATATTCCTGTATGTTCCCACTTAAGAGGATAACTATAATCCCACGTAACTTCTTGTAAACATGATAAATTCATAAGCATCTTAAAAAAAATCTTTTAATTTAACATGAAAGTGAATCCTTTAATGTCTCGTGGCCTTTTAGTTATACATCAAATAAATCAACGTAGGAAATAGTTCTAACTAGATGGATTTTTATAAGAATTGACCCTTTCAAATTTCATCTTAGTCCCACTACAGATCTTGGGAACCATTATCTTGTAAGCTTTTATTGAAATAAACATTTTGTTCAAAGGAGTATGTAAGTTTATATTTAACCTTTTAGATGTAAGCTTATATTCAACCTTTTAGATATCTCATAGCCTTTTATTATCTAATTTAATTCAAGTCTTATTAGACAATACTACTTCAACTTTAATCTTGGGACTCAAATCTAAAACTAGTCAAATGAAGTAGAAAACGGATTTAAAATAGTAAAAAATATGCCAGGCTATAATTAGTTTTCCTTCTTAGGTGAATGGGTCATATCAAATATGAAATTTTATTAATTGACTTAGTTAAAACTAAATAAGATAAATCATTGCACTTGGTATAACTATAAAAGAGAAAAATACTACATTATATAATATCTCATATTGGATATTCCTCTTTACATAAATTTATCCTATTGTGGAATTTAGTTATGGATGTATTCATTAAAGAATCTTATTCCCCATAGGTAACTAAAAATTTTGAATATTTCCAGATCAATATCATTATAGTGCTTTACCATTCTCAATGCTTAATTTCTAATTATATTTAAACATTTTAAACATTTCAAAATTTTAAATAATCAATTCATTTAATACATATAATTATATCACATAAGGTCACTGGTAAATCTAATGAAATATAGTAATCATCCTTTTATGAATTATTATTATATCCAACGCATTACATGTATAGGATTTAACAATTCAATATCATTATTTTCATTAAAGGTTGATTTGGTTATTCTTCAACTTAACAAGTTTCATATGATTTATAATCTTATATATGCACACACACACACACACACACACATACCCTTATATGTAACTTTTTGATTATTATTATGTTAATTTAACCAACATGTCATGAAAGGATAATCTTGGTCATCAAACTTTGTATTCTTGCCATTTATATTAAGTATAAATCTTTTTTGATCCAATATATACATCCTGTTTGTATAAATTTAGATCAACTACTTTTACTCAACAATTTAATTTATTATCATGCCTTTAATATTATAATAATTTTGAATCAAAATTCAATATTAAATACTCACAAGCATGAACTATAAATATGTATGATCTCTATCATATCATAAATAGGTAAGAAAAGTCATGAAACAAATTTTCTTTTAGTGAAAACTATTATCATTACTAAGCCAATGCCTTCAATTATAATCCATATTTATGCTTTGAGAAGGCTAAAATGATTAAGACAATTTTGTTAAAGTGCTATACCTTTTAGGTTTACTTTATGAAATCTATTGCGTTATACTATATGATGTTGACATACATCTTACATATTGACATTAAAGTTTATGAGATTTTGGTTAACTCAAAATTTCATTACATTTTGCCATCTATATGATATTGAATATCTCTAAACTTTTTTCACCAAAGCATCAATAGGGATTAACAGTAAAATTGCATAATGCTGATACAATTTTTCTAAACAAGGTAAATTGTCTTCGGAATAAAATATAAATATAAGGAAAACAACTAATTGGTTATATGGAATGGCCATCAAATAAGATTAGGACTTTAATCAATTATTTGGCTACTCTCATTATTTTATTCAAAATAATAACCCTCACTTCTATTCAAAAAGATCACTTTAATATCTCTAATGGGTTAGGATCCCATTCAAAATTAGTAGATATTAACTCACTCAATAAAACAACAAAACTTAAATTAGGTGGATAATATCTATATCATTCATATATCAAGTGACTCCTAGATTTGTTTGGTGATAACCCTTATCAAAACATATCTTGTATGTTATTCTTAAACCTACCTCTATATTCTTATGATCATAAGTTTCCTTATCCAAATAATAAAAATTTATTTTAATAGGACCATTTTTATAAGAATAAGCATATTTGTTGAAAAACAATGTTAAGTTTGCTCAACAAGCCTAATAATAAACAGAAATCTAGTTTATTCTTATAACAATGGAAGGAAATAATCATATTCAAAACATCTACTTAGTAATTCAATTAGGGATTTAAATATATTCATCTCATTAAACATAAAATTACATGTAAAATATCATGCATATAAAACAAACAATTTAACATGCATCTAATATACATATCAAACATATAATGATATAAATAAAGCATGCAATTTATACACACATAATCAAATTATATGCATAAAATATTAAACTTTGTTTGATTCCAATTATCGATCTTCATAATATAAAATAATATTGAAAACTTCTAAGATAATTAAATTAGATTAAAACTATTGATTCCTTAATGAATTAAATTCTTATTCCAAATTAAATTTTAGTTTTGTTTTAAAACAATTTTCAAATTCAATTAAGAACTATTGTCAATATCTTGACTAATTTAACAAATTTTAATTAAAAATAAGTTTCAATAAATTATCTTTTCTTACTTATTACAATTTATAAAAACTTCTTAAAAATTTTATAAGACATTCTAATCCAATTAAAAAATTGTTTCTAATCTAATTAGAAATTATTTTTCCTTAATTAGAAAACTATTTTTTAATATTAAAAAAACCGTTTTAAAATTTAAAACTCCCTTAACTTTAATTAAGAAGGTCTTTTATTTTTTATTTAGAGATTTATTTCCAAATTAATTAGAAAAATTATTCTTTAATAAATTAGAAAAATATTTTAAAAATATTAAAGGAAGGTAGATTTGTAATATATCCAATTAGGATGATGAACCAGGTTCTAATGCTAAAGTGCAAAATCCTAATGACAATGAGTCTCTATGGGTCCAATGGCTTCAAGCATATTGTATAAAGTAATAAGAATTATGGACACTGAATCCTAGACCTGATTTCAAATGGACAATGACTTAGCTCTTCAAGCTAAAGCAAAAATACAAAGAGAAATTCATACACTAAGTAGGGGATGGAAAAACCAACCCTATTTTGGAATGATTTTTGGTACAGGCTAAGGTCATTAAGTGAAGTCTAGAAGATGATGCATCTCATAAGTGCTATACCAAGGAACGAATTAGTGTATATAATAGACACCTCGTATATATACGCTTGAACTAGCTAGATCAAATTATGCTCAATCCTCACAAATTCATCTAATCATGAACAACGAGAACCAACGATGGAGTTTTCACTTACCTATAATGCAAGAAACTACTAAGTGGAATCTTCATTAAAGTCCAATAACCCCACCTAATTTAGCTCAAGCGAGCAAATTCAAAGGCATCAATGTCAATGTGGATGGCGGTGAAAATCAAACTTAATACCCTCACCCATCTTAAGAAATTCCTAAGAATTTATGCAACTTGTCTTCTATAAGAGATATGAAGTAGCAATTGAACTTTTTTTTTCACGTTCCACTAATCATGACAAATATGGTCTACAGTCCTAAATCTATGCCATACTCGACCCCCCTATCAAACCTAGGAATAGATAATTCAATGGTACCTCAAGGAACAAAAGGAAAAGGACGCGAAATGGATAATCAATAAACTATCCATATCTAACATAGTACATAACATTTGGCTTAAGAGGACTAGAAAAATTTTCACTAAGAACGAAGTGAATGAGCTGATTTTAGCCATTAGGGCAGTCAACAATATCAAAGAGCAAATATTTGCCCGGAATCTACATGCAGAGTGTAATTTAAACACCACAAATACATGGAGACTATCAATAAATCGTCAAGTTCACTTAGTCGGCTAGTATCAACATAAAGCTAAGCAGAAACAAGAAGTAGAATTACCTAGAGGGAATGACTTGTTGAAAGCAATCGATGTTGGGGAAGAACATGTAGGCTAAATTCTCCGATTGGGATAAAATAATTTTTTGATCCATAAAATGGGAGAGAATTGAGAGGAGTGGGCGGACGAAGGACACCTCGCCAACAAAGTTGGCGGGCTGGGACGACGTGGATACCACCCCGCCATTGTCAATGGCAGGGTGGTCTTAGGTGGCCACCTCGTCATTTGTTATGGCGGGGCGACCTGTCCACCCCGCCATTTCTAATGGCGGGGTGGCCTGGACACCCCGTCATTTGCGAGGCCACCCCGCTGCGAGCCAGCTCACAGCTGGCTCTGGTACCACCCCGCCATTATGAATGACGGGGTGGTCCTTTACTCTGCCCTATATAAGCAGCACTGAAGAGTTTCTTCGGTGCTTCTTCGTCTCTACTTGTGCTTCTTCATTTTTGTTCTCTTCGGTGCTTCTTCATCTCTGCTTGTACTTCTTCATTTTTATTATCGTCAGTGCTTCTTTATCGTCTTCAGTGCTGCTGAAATCTTCAAATTTTTTGCAATTCTTTAATTTCACAACAATGGCTTCTTCTTCACAAAGACCAATTCGATTTTGC
>JAOSBN010150900.1:0-23926 GCA_027563595.1 Erythroxylum suave | reverse complement strand
AAACTCTTTATTTGAGTGAATGTTCCTTGATACATGTTTCAATCAATAATTCCAACATGCAGACACTAGATTAATACATTGTAAAAATTCATTCTCATCATATCAAGAATTATAATGAAACATACATGAGTTCACAACTTTTCAAGATTATGGTTCATAATAAGCTTATGCTTAAGTTTATGTTCTAAGATTAAAATGGCCCACTTTATTCATGAAAACATACTTGATTCCAGATTCATTTAATAGTTCCATTATTGGTAGTCGACTACTATCGTGATATGAAACTCATCATTTCCTTGAAGTAAACTCCTTTACTTATATGGAGATAAATCGCAGCACTACAGTCTAAAACGATAATTAAGCGACCAACTTGGTTATTCAACTGCGAATCAATTAATTTAGATTCTAATAATATACATGTTTCCTATACATCTCTATGTGTATGTTTATTACTTACAAAAGAATCTTGATACCTTTTGACTAGATATATAACGCTGACAAAAATAAAACCAAAATCTTTTGTTTTATTAATAATAAATATTTTCAGTACAAAAATTGTAACTGAAGAAGATAAAGTTACATGTAAATACACTTGATTTCCAGGACACTATATTTACATAACTCCAACATACCTATCCCACGAGCTATAGCTAGTACTCTCATTACTCTATTTCTGAAGAAGACATCGTACACAACCTTCTCTGACTTCAGGCTGATAAGTTTATGCAACTTTCTTAATAAAATTTTCACAAAGATTTTAACAGAGAGGTTGAAATGTGTTCTTCACAAATTAATCTCAGAGGAGCAATCTGCTTTTCTAGCTGGGCGAGATATTATTGACAACGTCCTTCTCACATAGGATCTTTGTCAACTTTTGAAGCGGAAGGCTGCTGGTGGTAATGTTGTGTTGAAACTTGATATGAAGAAGGTGTTTGATAGGGTTTCATGGGAGTTTTTAGAGGTTCTGTTGGATACTTTTGGATTCCCATGCCTTTTCATTTATATGATCATGTTGAATTTGAAATTTAGCTGGTTCTTGGTCTTTGTTAATGGTTCTAATACAGATTTCTTCAAGGCAACAAGAGGAATAAAGCAGGGTGATCCACTCTCCCCATACTTGTTTATCTTGGTCTTGGAAGCTCTATCCAAACAGTTGAAATCTTTGACGGAGCTAGGGTTGGTGGTGCAATTTGGTACACCCGTGGGTTCCCTTCTGGTATCTCACCTATATTTTGCCGATGACTTGGTAATTTTCACAAGAGGAATGAAAAGGTCACTCAGAATTTTGAATGATTTTTAAGAAATTATGAGGCAGTGACTAGACAGAGGATTAGTCATCAAAAAAGCACATTCCTAGTAGCTGAAGATTGTAAGTCGAGAACAATACGTAACATTATTTATATTCTAGGAATGCAGCATGGCTCTTTCCCCTTTACTTACCTTGGCTGTCGTATATATTTGGGAAGGAAAAAGGCTCGTGCATTCCAATTCCTCGTGGATGCTCTTAAAAGACGATTGGTAAATTGGAAAAATAAGATGTTATCACAAGGTGGACACCTTATCCTCATTAAGCATGTCCTCTCAGCTATACTAATCCATATATGGGCTGCCCTTGATCCTCCAAAATCAGTGATTAGGGCTATGGAAACAAATTGTAAGAGATTTTTATGGGGTAGCGTGGATGGTGAGTGAAGGAGACATTGGCGTTCTGGGGAGAATATATCTCAAAAGACGGAAGAGAATAGGCTAGGGTTACGAAAATATGAGGAAATAATAGATGCTTTCTCAGCCAAGCTTTGGTGGAAGGTTAAGCATGGTACAGGTCTCTGGGCGAGGTTCATTCTTCCTCTATCCTTGAAAGTGCGAAAGAAAACAATGTGGAAGAGAGTGGAAGAGATTGATCTCGCAGCATCAAAAGTAGAAAAAATCCTAGTCCGGCGTGGAGATAGATCATTTTCAATTGATAATTGGTCGCCTCTTAGGGTGATCTGGGACTTACCATGAGATATAGTGCCTCCTTTTCCTAGCTTAACCATAAGTGATTTCTTTGCTTATCGAGAGCAGTATGGAGCGGAGTTATACTCCCATTTATCGAATGAGGCTGTTGAGACTTTGAAGAATCTGGAAATTGAATTTGATGATAGCGATGATATTCTAGTCTAGTAACCTACATCAAATGGGAATTTTACAGTTAAGACTGCCTTTGAGGCTCTGCAACGACCTCAAGAACATAATGGTTGCAAAAAGAGTTTTTGGCATTGAGTAATTCCATTGAGGATATCTCTTTTTGTTTGGCATGTTTATAATCAGTTGCTTCCTTTTCCAGATATCTTGTGTAGGTTTGGTTTTGCCCCATATCAATTGTGTTGCCCTTTCTACTTAGTACACGAAGAGAGTATGGAACATGTGTTCTTAGGATGTCCGAATGCTGCAAAAATTTGGAAGCATTTTGCTTGCATTTTTGAACTCCCTTTTCAGCCTCCCTCGACCTTGTGGACTTTTGTAAGAGCATAGTGGTTGCACAGAAATTTTTCTATAGCCCTAAAAACTATTGTCATGCGCCTTTCTTTATTTTGTGGGAGCTATGGAAAGCCTGAAATAGAGTTTATTATTAGCAAGAAAGTTTCTCAGCAGCACACGTTAAACATGATATTTATGAACATATTATGGTAATGTTGCAAGTTTGGAATTTAGGGCTACATCATTAGCTGAATCTCAACGGATTGGGGGGGTCTTTGGAGTCAAAATCTTGAGTCAAGGCTCTAGGCATGTTCGCACTATTTTTTGGCAAGCTCAGTTGAGTTATAACGTTGTTTTGAACACGGATGGTTCAACTTTGAGAGCTCCTGGTCCTTCTGGATATGGCTTTGTTATTCGCAGTACTGGAGGTAGTTTCATTTTTGGATAGGCGCGATTCATTGGTGTTGACTCCAGCCTCAGTGCGGAGATTGTGGGGGTACTAAATGGAGTGAGAAGATGTGAAGAATTAGGGCTGCAAATTGTTCTCATTCAAACCGATAGTAGCATGCTTGCTCTTGTGCTATGTAAACACGACAACTTCCCTTGGAGGCATTTCTCATAATTTCAAGAAATTTCACACATTATGAGGAGATGTAGCTATAGCATAGTTCATGTATTTCGAGAGACCAATGCCCTAGCGGATTGTCTAGCACACAATGGATCTTTTGGTTCATCTAAGCTTTTCCCGAATGTTATTTCTTTGCCACCACCTGCGAAGGTTTTGTTGATTTTAGATCAACAATCCTTTCCCTATTTGAAAGTTACGTAGATGTTTTGTATTATTGAGTAAGTCTTAAGCAAGTCTTAAGCACTGCCTTATATTTAATAAATTAGGCTTCATCCCCGTCAGGTACCGTCCTAGTTTAACTAAAAAAAAAGAGTAAAACGGGAGATTTGAATGGAAAAACCAATATAAGGGCAAAACGGTAATTTTACCCTTTATTGTACGGATGGCTACAATATGGTTTATATTAGAGATTGCAATTAGACATATCAAAACATGTGTTCTCATAATATTTAGAAATTCAAGAGTTCAACTAATTGTCTTTAGTGGAATGACATTTAGTTAATAAGCTAGAATTAATTCTAACAAGATTAAATTAATTCTAGGCTTATTGGAGCTTGAATTATCTAAGTCCAATAAGATTCCCTATTTGGCTTCAAGGAAGGTTATCAAGCTAAGTAAGAAATATAAATTGAGGTTTTAAAGCCCATGATTGAATGTTAGGCTTGTACTAATTAATGGTCAATTGGAAGCCCAAATGAACATTTAGAAATAGGCTAGGTTTTGGTTTAATTTGATTAATTAAATTAAAACAAAGTTATGAAAGACAAATGGAGAAGGAATTTTGGTTTTAATGGGTAAATGTGCAGCTGCACATTTAACATTAATTTGCTACATTTAAGATGTTTTTTAACATGCTTTATCATCATTAAATGGAATAATAACCTTATCATTAAATGGTTCGATGGTGGTCTTTTAATGATAGCATGTAACCTATTAGCATTCGTTGGATTAAAAAAGAAAGAGGTACATTTGATGAACCATCTTCCTTCTTTCATCATCAAAAACTAAAATTGGTATGTCATATTTAGGTTAATAGTCCTTTCATATAGCCATCTTAAAGACAAATGAGAAGAGTCTCATTTATTGTCTTTTTTATGATTGATTAAAAAAAGAAGTGATGCATCTAATGCAAATCTCTTCTTTCCCTTTGAGTTCAACCGAAATTGAGAGTGTGCAAGAAAGGGTTCTTGCATTGTTTTGACTCTCTCTGTCCTACCTTGCATGGTGAGCCGAAGATTGCATGAGAGTATCTCAATTTTGGTTACTTTCTTCTAAGAAATATGCCCCCCAAAGCTTTCTTCTCCTTTCCCACCAAAGGATATTGTTAACTAAGTTGTCCAAGAAGAACAAATCGTAGATCGGATTGGTTGAGGATACAATATCAAGAAGAGGATACATCACCTTGGAGAGGATACATTGCCGAGGATAGGATAGCACAGCGAGCAGTTAAAGCTGTAACGAAGGATTCGGTAACATTTTCCATCTTGTGATTATGCTAATGTTTTTCCTTATACCATATCATGTGTGGCTATGCATGTTGATTTAGATATATTGCTTCTGCTGAAATTTTGATTTCTAAAAAGTTTTGAAATCTACTGTTTCTTTCAAATTGATGCATGTTTTATTTTCCGATCTAACAAACCTAACAAAGAAGGAAATTTTGAACATATACAAAAAGAACTTTTTTTAACTCTTACTTTCCTTACTAAATCAAAACAGATTTTGTACATAGCTATAATAACGTATCAAGAGCCACATCAGTAGCATAATAAAAAACATAGATGAATGCCCATGCATGATATGCTTATAAAGCTATCAAAAATAATCGAACTAAGTTTAGTTACAAAAGATAGAAATCTTGGAGTTTGCCAAAGCTTGCAAGGATCAATTATCTTCTCGTTCTACAAAAGATAGAAATCTTTGATTCAATGTGCACATGACAAAAGAAATGGTATCTCTTTTTCCCAAGCACAATCAAATTTCGATGCTCAACTTATTTCATAACATGTTCATACTTTCACGCTTCTTGTGTTTTTTCCTCTTTTCATTAATATAAAAATGTCGTTAAATAAACATTCAAGGCATAACATGATAATAAATCATAGTGCATTTTCCAATAATTCAAAGTCAAGAAATTTATCATACAAGCAAATAAGAAATGAGCTCATCACATAATAACTATAAACAAATTACCGACCTTATTGATTGTAAGTCCAAACTCAAGCTCGTCTTTCCTCTTGCTCTTGGCTTGGATTTTCATGGTTTCGTAAAAACAAACAAATTTCAATTCAACAAAAATACAAATAGAAAATCTATAAGGCTTTAATAATAAAAAATTAATGAGCTTAGACTTATTTTACCTATGGTTTGTCTAAGTTAGAATAACTAAGATCTAGTTGAAAATCCATGAAAATCAAAGAAAATGGGTTTCTTGGTCCTCTCCTTTCTCCCCTCATTTCCAGCACATAAAACTCATTTTCTCTATTTCCTTTTTCTGCCCAAGCAAGAACAAAAGATGAAGGTTACCTAAAGCTTAGTTGAATCCTCTTCTTTCTTCTTCTTTCTCCTTTTTTGTTGCCTCCTTCTTCTTTTATGGTTCGTTTTCTCCTTCTTTCCTTCTAGTTCCTTCTACATTTTTCTTTCTTTCTTCCTAGCTTATCTAACATGTTTCTCTTCATCTCTCTTTTTCTTTTCTTAGTTATTCAATACAACCTTTAGTCCTTCCAATTTTACCCTTCCATATTTAATTTAATGCCTACTTGCTCCTTTATTCTCTTATGACTATTACATACTAATTTAATTTTAACATTTCTATTTAATACTTGCAAACACATGTAAATAAAATATATTCATGAATAAAG
This sequence comes from Erythroxylum suave, assembly GCA_027563595.1. Classification (NCBI taxonomy): domain Eukaryota; kingdom Viridiplantae; phylum Streptophyta; class Magnoliopsida; order Malpighiales; family Erythroxylaceae; genus Erythroxylum; species Erythroxylum suave. The sequence continues at coordinate 17,977 of JAOSBN010150900.1, read as the reverse complement.
TCCAAAAATTTCTAATTTTAGAATTTGAATTTCTATTCATGCTCACTAATTTAATAAATAAATTATACGAAAAAATTAGGGTCCAACATTTCTCCTCCCTTTAAAGAATTTCATCCTCGAAATTCTTACCTGAGTCTGCAATTAGGTGTGGATACTTCTGCTTCATAGCCTCCAAAGACTCCCATGTTGCTTCTTCTCTTACATAGTTCTTTCATAAGACTTTAACCAGCTTCACAGTTTTGTTTCTCAAGACCTCCTTTGAATCTACAATCTCTACTAGTTGTTCTTCATAAGTCAAATCCTCCTTTAATTAAACCTCTAAAGGTTAGATTATGTGTGAAGGATTTTATCTATATCTCCTCAACATTGATACATGGAATATATTGTGGATCTTAGATAATTTTGGTGGCAGGGCTAACTTATAGGCTAGAGGCCCAATCCTCTCAATAATCTCATAAAGGCCTATATATCTTGGGGTGAACTTGCCCTTTTTACCAAATCTTAAGACTCCTTTCCATAGAGAGGCTCTAAGAAATAATTTTTCTCCAACTTCATATTCCATCTCCTTTCTATATGTGTCCATATAGCTTTTCATCCTGTCTTGAGCTGCCTTGAGTTTTTATTTCACAAATTTAATCTTATCAACTATAGCTTGTACCAACTCAGGTCCTAGAAGTCTCCTTTCACCTTCATCATCCCAACAAATAGGAGTTCTACACCTCCTACCATACAAAGCTTCATAAGGTTCCATTTGAATGTCTGAGTGGTAGGAATTATTGTAAGGAAACTCAACTAAAGGTAAATGATCATCTCATAAGCCTTTGAAGTGTAACACAGGCTCTTAATATTAGCTCCAATGTCCTTATTGTCCTCTCTGATTGGCCATCAATCTGTGGATGGAAAGTTTTGCTAAACTGCAACATGGTTTCCATTGCCTCTTACAAACTGGGATCTCTATCAAGAACCCATAATCCTATGAAGTTTGATTATTTCATCTATGTATTTCTTAGGTAAGGCATTCAAATAATCTGTTTGTTTAATTGGCAGGAAATGGGCTGACTTGGTTAACTAATCAATAATCACCCATATCGCGTCATGCGTCCTAACGGTTCTTGACAATCCCATCAAGAAATCCATTGTAATCTTTTTCCCACTTCCATTCAAGAATAGACAAAGGTTTAAGCTTGCTGATAGGTGCTTGATGTTCTTCTTTTACTTGTTGGCACACCAAGCATTTTCTAACATACTCTACAACATCTTTCTTCATTCCTCTCGACTAGAAGTGCTCTATTAAGTCTCTATACATTCTTGTACTCACCAGGTGCATTGTATATGGAGTATTGTGTGCCTCGTCTAGAATTTCATCCTTCAACTCTTGCATGTCTGGAGAATAAAATTTATTGCCCACCACCATCAATCCATCTTCTGTTATCTCTTTTTCAGAGGGCTCAACATTTTTTATTTTTCCCCTAAGCTTGCTCAAGTACTGATCTTGCTCCTTCAATTCATTAATATTCTCATTCAACACTAGCCTTATTTTAAAATTAGCCAACATACAACCAGATTTGACTTGCCTTGGTGTCACCTTAATTTTGGCTAATTCCTTCAACAAAGGAAGGTATAATGTCTTCATATGTTTCATAGTAGATTTTCTACTCAATGCATCTGCTACTATATTAGCTTTCCCTGGGTGGTAGTCTATCATTAAGTCATAATCTTTCAGTAGTTCTAACCACCTTCTTTGTCTCAAATTTAACTCTTTTGGCTCATCAAATATTTAGGACTCTTGTGGTATGTAAATACCTTAATTATGACTCCATATAAGTAATGTCTCTATATTTTCAATGCAAAAATTAGGGTAGCCAGCTCCAAGTCATATGTGGGATAATTTATCTCATGGGGTTTTAATTGCCTGAAAGCATAGGCAATCATTTTATCATCTTACATCAACACACACCCCCATCCCTTCCTTGAGGCATCACTATATACTATATATCCATCACTACCAGAAGGCAAAGTCAGAATTGGTGCAGTTGTGAATCTATTCTTCAATTCCTTAAAGCTCTTTTAACATTTTTCTATCCATTCAAACTTCTGACTCTTCCTTGTTAATTTGATGAGTGGGGCTACTATTATGAAAAGCCTTCTACAAATATTCTATAATAACCAACTAAACCAAAAAAACTCCTCACTTCTGCTACATTGTTTGGTGCTTCCCATTTAACTACAAGTTCTGTTTTCCTTGGATCCACATCTACTCCTTTCTCTAAAATTAAATGTCCGAGAAACACCACTTCCCTTAGTCAAAATTCACATTTATCGAATTTGACATTCAGCTTTGTCTTCCTCAATGTCTCCAAGGCAATCCTTAAGTGTTTTCATGCTCCTTGTCACTCTTGGAATAAACCAATATATCATCAAAAAAGACTATGATAAATTAGTCCAAGAAAGGCTTAAAGACTTTATTCATTAAGTCTACAAAGACAGCATAAGCATTAATTAATCCAAAGGGCATAACTAAGAACTCAAAATGCACATATAGTGTTATAAAGGTTGTCTTTGACACATCGGACTCCTTTATTCTTAATTGGTGGTAATCAGATCTCAAGTCTATCTTAGAGAAGACTTTTTCCCCCTTGCAATTGATCAAACAAATCATCTATGCATGGAAGGGGATATCTATTATTGATAGTGACATGATTAAACTTCCTGTAGTCCACACGCATCCTTAAGGATCCATCTTTCTTCATTATAAAAATAACCAGATTTGCCCAAGGTGAAGAGCTAGGCCTGATATAACCTTTCTGCACTTCTAACTACTCTATAAGCTCCTTCAATTCTACTGGAGCCATTCTATAAGGTGGGATCGATATTGCTACAGTGTCTAGAAGAAGCTCTATGGTCAAATCAATCTCTCTAGGTGGTGGTAGTCTTGGTATTCATCTGGAAAGACATCTAGAAATTCCATAACCATAGGAATATCTTCTAATTTTCCTCCATCTACCTTCATGTCTACCACATATGCTAAGAATACTTCACATCCTTTCCTTATTATTTTCTCTATTGTTAGAACCAAAATAATTCTAGGTAGGCATCGTTTCTTGTCTCCCACAAACACTAGCTTTTCACATTTATCTAAAGTATCCATGGCCAAAATCACATCTAATCCTTCCATCTTCAATGGCATTAGGTCTACCACTAATGTTGCTCCACTAATGTATATTTCACAATCTCTATATATTTCACTAATAATGATATATTAGCCAATTAGGGTATGAACCATCAAAGGACTATCTAATGGACTCAAATTTCTACGATACACAATGTTACTTGATGAAATAAATGAGTGGGTAGACCCTAGATCAATCAAAACAATAATATCATCATTAAACAATTTAACCATACTAGTCACAACCTCTGGAGTTGCTTCTACTTCCTCCCTTATCATTGTAAACACCTTAGCTGGTGCTTATCCCTTTAGTCTTCCTGAAGGATTTACTTTCTTGGTTGCATTAAAACTGCCCACTTTAGTTGCAAACTTAACTCTTACAGTCTCAACTCTTTTTAGAGCTTGCATATGAGCTCTTTCCCATCTAGCATACTAAAGACTCTCTCTAGCCATATGCTCCTTTTCTCTACAGTTAAAACAAGCCCTAATTAGCCTATAGTACTCCCCCTTATGAAATTTTCCACAATGGTGTCATTTGGTAATGGATGACCTATCCCCCTCTCCTCTTCTACTGCCTTCTACCGTTAAGGCTTGATAAGAAAAAGTTCTCATCTATTTGTACCTGCTTGCTCCACTACTCCTATCCACAAACTATACAGGCAAAGTCCTAGCACTCCTTTCTACTATAAGAGCACTACCTTCCCTCCTAAATTGTTCTCTTCCTTTCCTCTTTCTGTTTACTGTGCTCTTTATATTCTCTACATTCTTAAACTTTAACGTAGCTTCTACTAGCTATTAGAAGTCACAGAAATCTGCACCACCAATTTTTTTTATGGCTAAATGAAATCCTACTTCAAACCTACAGTACTTAGCCAATTTGCCCATCATCATCTCAGTTGTACTGGACAATTGCGTCAATTTATGCTCATATTTTGTCACCTTCATCTCCCTTTGGGTGAGGCTCAGAAATTCCCTTTGCTTATGCTGGTCAACACTGGTGGTTTTATCTAACTTCCAAGTACACTTTCCCATCAATGCAGGGCATCACCTTGTAGCAAGCTTGCAGCTTATACAACCTTTTCATCATCCTCACAATCAATTTATTCCAATATTCTTTGTCTTCCTCAACCATGTTTTAGAATCTTCTGGATTAGTTGTCCCTTAAAAATCCACTACCCTATACTTTCTCAGCTTTAGCTCGGGCTAGGGTAGAAGTTTGTGGCATTTGGCCCATAGCTTAGACAAAAGCCTAAACAAAGGATTGGAATAGTCTAGTATCAAAGGAATTAGCCTTGCCTTTAAGGAACAGGTGTCTCAGGCATTTGTGATTAAAAATGCTCACCATCATGCCCTACAGAAGCCTCAACATTTCCTGAGGCTCTAGACTCGTCAATGCCCTCCTCTCTTGGTGGAGGGACAAGCGCAGCAAATCCTTGCAAAACTCCTCATGTTCTTCTATGAGGTGGCATCTTAGTCCTTCAATTTAAACATTAACCTTTAGCTTACATTTCATTTTAATTTTATTTCCTACATGTATGCATGATATACATGTTACTCAATGCAGTCAAACAATTCAACAACAAAAAGAATGATTGCACCTTGAATATTCATCTAGAAAGCAATAAAAAGAATGACCAGCCACCCTCTTAATCATTTTGTCCAAAAAAGGTAAAGGGAAATGATCCTTCTTAGTGGCGAAATTTACCTTCCTATAATTAATACATACTTGCCAACCTATGACAATCCTCAGGGAAATCTTTCATCTTTCTCATTCTCTATCATTGTCATGCCACCCTTCTTCGGTACACACTGCATTGGACTAACCCACTCACTATTTGTAATGGGGTAAACAATACCTGCATCTAAAAGTTTCACATTCTCATCCTTGTGCACTTCATTCACTTCGTCGACGTTCTCTTTAATCTCCTTCACACACTCATCTACAATATCAATTTTTATACACACATTTCCATCCATTGGTTTCTTCAAAGATTTTGTCATATTAAACTCAACTTGTTCATCACCTATTCTTAACACAAGTTTCCCTTCACGTACGTCGACTAATACCCTATTAGTATTCATAAAGGGCCTATTGGCCCCTTAATTTTTTTCATTGAATTAAGCATGATATGTTATGGAATAAGCATGGAATTTGAATTTTTTTCCTTAGAATGAATGGAGTTGATAAGCATGATTTAAATGAATTATAAGGTTTTGATGAATTTAATTTTTGGAGTTAATATTATGTTAATGTTAGTAAGATTATATGACCTATGTTAATTAAATTAAAGTGTTAAGGTAGTAAGATTTCATAAAGGGCATTTTTGGAAGATCATTTAAGGTTAAAAGAACCTAAGCTTATAAGGAGGGGTAAAATGGACATTGTGCAATCATTAAGAGTATAAAAGGAAAAAAAGAAAGCTAAGCTAGGTTTTGATTTTTCTTAGTCTTAAAGAGTGATTTTGAAGTTGTTCAAGGAGGGAAAAAGGAAAAGGAAGGTTAGAGCTTCCATTAGAGCCAAGAAATCATCTTTTGGTGAAGATTCAAGGTAAGTTTGATTTTAATCTTTTGGGTTTTTGAAAGAGTTTTGGTTCAAAGAGCTTAAGAAATGTATGGGTTTAAGAATTCTAGGATCAATTTTAGTGAATATGTCTTGTGGGTTCTCCAATTTGAAACCCTATTGAATGGGAATTTTGTCTTTGATACAAGGGAATCAAAGAAGGCAAAAAGAGCAAGAGTAGAGGCATTTTTTAACAAAGTTTTAAGCAAGGAAATTCAAGGTAGGTTTCATGTTTATAATTAGATAATAATCCATTATGTTTTCTTTTTAGTCAACAAAATAAAAGGATTTTTCATTGCTTTATAATTGTCTCATTTAATGCTTTTGAATGATTTGAGAAATTGCAATATGCTTGATATTTGAATTTGGTTGATTAATGGTGAAAAAGATGATGGAAGTGCATATAAAATAGTTCATGCTCATGAAAAATAAGTTTTTTTTTTCAAAATGTGCCATTTGGGCAATTGGTTTACAATTCATGAATTACATGTTATGTGGGTTTGGTGTAATCCATTCAAGAATGTCACATGCACGTTAACCAAGTTAAAGGCTTCTCCCGCCTACCCGCTAATGGCACGGAGCTCCTTCATGGACTCCCTCAAGTTTACAACTACATAGGACCATTATGTGGAATTGTGTAGTTCGTCATGTTCATGGACTTAGCCAAACCATTTTGACGTGTTTATGTGTTCATGATTTGTTGACAAGATTGAAGCATACATGATTTTTTTTATTATGAATTTGGTTAAAAATTTAAGAACCATGTGTTTTATGATTCAATAAGAATTTTCTATGACAAAGAACATTTTAAATGATTTTGCTTGTTATTCGTTATAGACTTGTTACTTGCGAACTTTTAAGCTCACCCCCTTTTCATCCCATCTTCTGGTGAAGAAAATGAGATTGAGTAACCAAGAGTCAAGGCATCACTCTATTTTTGCAATGTTTCTGTATATTAAGTTAGATTTTGTAAAAGCAAGACTTTAGAGGCATTTTAAGAATTATTGAGTTTGGTATCTTTTGTATCTTAAATTTTGGATATCGATGATGTCACAGACTTGGAATGCCATTAAAGTTTTGTAAACTTCTATTTTGTTGTTAATGAAATATGGATTATGTATGGATGATGTGACTTGAAAGTAGATGTACTTGGAAAAGTTATCCAATTGAGTTGATGAACTTTGAACATGAATCATTCATGTATATATAGATATAAGTGAGATATTATGGAAAAAGGAAAGATAAGGTTTAATGTAGTGTCTTGAAATGGGAAGAAGTAGTATCATAAGCACTATGGTGTCTTGAAATGGGAAGAAGCAGTGTGATAAGTTAGAGATGAAATGAAAATAGTAAATGGGGTTGAACATGTGTAGAATTTATGATGAATGTATATAGATGAATGATTGTGTTTTTGGGATGATGACCAAACATGAATTATGAATTGATTGTAAATGATATTTAGTTGAAATGGAAGTGAAAATGACGAGGAAAATGAGTTAGGAATGATAAATATGCATAAGATGAGTCATAGGTAACTTGTAGGAGTTGGAAATATGAAATTTGACTCGTAACTATCCGTTAGACAAACTTGATGTCCGCTAAGCGGACCTTCTCGGGACAGTTTTGAAAACGTGAAAATTTTGACTCTCTAAATAGCAATAATCTCTCTTTGGGATCTTCATAGAAGTTGTAGAACATGAATTACCGTTTGAAACCATGCTTGAATGACCATAATCCGATACCCATAATGAAAGTTATGCTAATTTTCCTAAATTAGGTACATATGCAAATTGTAGACCCACCAATGCTTTTCTCTAACATATTTAAGCTTGACTAGAGATTGAAATGTACTTAGTTTGATATGAAAATAAGAGATAAAAATGAGTAATTTGTTTAAGGTGACGGTTGAGGATATAAACATAAGAATGGATTGTTGTATCTCAAGTGTTCAAATTATGGAAGATTTTTGGGATGTTATGGGAATGAAGACAAGACTAAGTTGGCTAATACGGGTTCATGGAAATAACCCTTAAGGTAATACGTATGCTCATGTCTTATGATGACTCTGAATGTTGGGCTCTGGAAATGGGGTCCAACAAGGCCCATCTAAAATCAATGGAAAATTCTTATCAGCTTCAAAATCCAACACAATAAAATTAATGGGAATTATAAATCTGTCCACTTTTACTAATACGTCTTCCACAACTCCAAATGGCCTTTTACAGATTGATCTGGAAATTGAATTAGCAGATGTTGGGTTGACCTCTCCCAGTCCCAGTTTCATGAAATAGATAAAGGCATCAAATTAACACTCACACCTAAATCACAAAAACATTTAGAAAATTCAAAATCACCAACAACACATGGAATAGTGAAACTCCCTAGATCTTAGAATTTTGAAGGCATTTGGGTTGAGATGATGGAACTGCAATTTTCCTTCAATGCTAAATGTTGATTATCTTCCCAAGTGCGTTTTTGAGTGAGTATATCCTTCAAAAACTTTGCATACTTGGGCATGTACTGCAACACTTCCACCAATGACAAATTAATCTATAACTTCTTCAATTTCTTCAAAAACTTGGAAAACAGAGTGTCCACCTGATGTTGCTTAACTCTATGTGGATATGGAAGTTTAGGCTTATAGGGTAGTAGGGTACATAAGGCCTTCCTTCTTCCCTTTCTTCTTCCACCTCCTTACCTTTCTTTTTTTCTTGGCTATCCTTTTTTTGCTTTTGATTCTTCCATTTGCTTACCACTTCATAGTGTAATAGCCTTGAGTTGCTCCCTTGGAATGGCTTCATTATTACTCAATAGGCTACCAGCACTTTTAGGGAATAAAGCATTAGTAAGTTGACTTAGTTGAACCTCCAAGTTATGGATCAATAAGGCATGATTCTTCACAGTCTGATCAAACTTTAACTCCATCCTCTTCTAAGTTTCCTCCTGAATAATTAACATTCTCTTCTGATTTTCTTCTTGAGCTGCCAATGTGGAACCAAAAACCTCTATAAACTTTTCAGTTTTAATAGGGATTATTACCTTTCTGTGGCTGCCCCAAGTAACTTACCTATTCGATAGCACCAGCTTCCAATAGAAAACACTTCACTGAGCCAGGATTGTTCTGCCCACACAGCTCACAATATGCTTGAATTTCCTTAACTATAGAAGTCGTTGCTCCTTGCATATTGTTCAACACTTGTGTAAAAGCCATAATTTGAGCTTGAAAACCAATAACATAGTCAATAGGTATTATACGTTTTTTATCTTTATGTCCCTGTCTACTCTTCTCACTAGACCACATTCAGTTGTTGCTCACCAACTCCTCCAAGAGATCATAAGTTGCTTCCACATGAACGAACCTCCAGCTGTTGCAACAATGGATCCTCTCATACTCAGATTCATGCCATTATAAAATGTCTACAGTAAGAACTCCCTCGGAAGGTTATGATGGAGACAACTTCTTTATAATTCTTTAAATCTCTCCTAAGCTTCATAGACAGATTCCTCATCGTTCTGCTCAAAATTTGTAATCTCTTTGATAATTCTCGTTGTCTTTCTCAACAAAAAGTACTTAGCGAAGAAATCCTTAGGCAAGCTACTCCCAAGTGGTAATTTGTCCTGCATTTAGAGAATTATTCTACGACTTCGATCGATCTTTCAATATGAAAGAAAATAATCTTAGCTTCACCTTGTCCTTAAACATTTTGTTGAACCGAAATGTGTCATAAATCTCAAAAAAATTGGCGATGTAGGCATTCAAATCCTCATTTGATAATCCGTAGAACTGCACACTATCCTACAAAATGTTGAGAAACGTCGGCTTTATTTTGAAATTGTTCGCTTGAATTACTAGTCTCTCAACTCCTTGAGGACTAAACCCTGGCCTCATGAAATCCATCAGTTTCCTCTCCACTCCTCCTTGCTCTCCTTATTGAACCATATCTTTTGGTGTGAAATTTAGACGCTTTGCTCGTCTTAACTCTCTTTCATGCCTTTTGATACTGAGAAACTCGTCTTTACTAACTTCTTTCACTCTTCATGTGCTCCTTGTGTTCAGACACCTGCAATTACAGAAGGAAAAGTATCAAAAACTCTTAAAGCAAAGTAATCTAAATTAAAAAAGATGTTAAACAATCAATCCCTGAAAATGGCGCCAAAAACTTGTTGAGTGTAATTTATGCAAAACAATCCACTTATTTTATGCTCAAAAACTGCAAGTGTGTAGATCTGACTTGTAGTTCAAAAACGGATATCGATCCCTTAGGGATTGATGCCCAAACACCACTTAATTCAGACAAAACTTTGTTTAAGAAACAAAATTGTTTAAAGGAAATAATTTGGAAAGATTAAACTCATATTGGAATACTATCAATGAACAATAAACAAAACCAAAATGCAGAAAATTGGAATTCAAGAATTTAAAAAGTAGAGATTACTTTTTCCTATTTTTTCTGCCTCCTATTTTATTAATTGAATTGTTTCTAAACTAAGATTTTAAAACGTTTCAATTTAACTAGTATTAAACTATCATTTGGGTAATTAATTGCATTAATCGAGATCTTTCTTCTAACTAACCAATTAGTGTGATGATTGTAAGTCTGTAGGTTGACAACACTCATTGTACAATCCTACACAAATAATCTTACTCACTCTCTCGATATTGCAAGATAGAAATAAAATCAACAATCATCAAAGACAACTTCCATTCAACTCAATAAAATATGAGTTTTAACAAAATAGATCAAAAGCAATCCTTAAAACTAAATCAGCCACTCATGGTCTCCATAAAATCATCAACACTCTAATAATCCATTCCACAAATATTAGAAGAGATAAAATTGACAGAAAATTGAATAATAAAACTTCATTGCCAAAATTTGGAATTTTTTATTTTGATGTGCTATCTTCCTAATCTTGATGACAATCCTTGACTTCAATCCTCCTTCAATACTCAAAACTTGTGTTTTTCACTTAAGGAGCCTCTTTTCCACACAAGGTTTTCATCCACTTTCATCTATGGCGGGTTAATGTGTTATATAGCCCCTAAAACCCTAAATTTTAATTAACCCCTCATAATGTCTTAGATTAAAGTCCCACGATTGTGGGAATTGACATGATTCCCACAATCATGGGAATTTGTAGAAAAAAATGGCTCTTCTTCTCTTCTCCTTTTTGATCTCTAGCTCAATCTTCAAGTTGCTTAATCTTCCTTCCTTAAAAAATCAATTCTTACCTAAAATTAACATCAAACATAAACGAACAACTATGAAGATCAAACTAAATGAAAATATAAAAAATGAATCCTAAACTACAACAATAATCAACTATTATGCAAAAAACACATGCGAATTACTTATAAAAAACGTAGATTAATGCACAACTATCAATACCATGTGCTATTAACATTGATATTAGTAATATTTTCATTCACTTTTATGTTAATCTCTTTTTAAACAAAATTAAACCATTTGAACTTAAATAGATCAACCTTTTTATCCTTAATGTAATATAATTTATTCATTTAAGAGATAATAAGATAGAAGTCCATAAAATCATCCTTATATTGTTTCTCAACAAAAACCCCACAATTTTCACTTCTAAGGTGACTGTCACACTCTTTTATTTGAAATATAACTTCATCAACATTGCAACTGGTATATTTTGTCCTATATATATGAAATTCGCATGCAATGTTGTCGTCACTTTTGGCAATTTAACATTATGTAATCATATCACCTATAAAAGAAACAAAATTTAATGTTGTAATCTCAAATGAAATATTTAATTTTCAACAATATTTCATGAATAACTTACACATGTCTTAAACCATGATAGGAAATTTATCTTATGCCTTCTTTTAAAGTTAACCTCATCCTTGCTTCTAATCTCACCTTTGTGCTCTCTATTTAAAAAGAAAATTAATGTAAGAAAATAAAGGATGATTGCTAAATTTTAATATGAAATAGTCAATGAAAAGTAATACACATACTCCATATATAAATCAACTTCCTCACAATTGTTCAAAATATACCAATGGTTAATTCCAAGTTTGTCTCTAGTTAACTCCTTCTTTTTCTCTAAGTGACCTTACGTTTTGGAAGAAAAATGAAAAGAAACCATCTTGGTCAAAATCAAAGTTATGGGCTTCCCTATTAAATCATATCTCCATATCATTTAAATATATGGAAAAAAATGTCAAACATTTATTTGATAAATAGGCCTCTTTAATAAAGCCTTCAGGTTAAGTTCTATTTCACGCATAGCACTTAATAGAGCTTAAAGATCTTCAAAAATATATAACATTAGAATTTGTTACTAAATAATAATGGAACAAAAAAAATTATAGAGGTGTCTTTCAACCAAAAGCATACATCAAAATTGAACTTGCCTACAAAGTTTTTCCTTGTATGGTGAGTGAATTACCAAATGCATCCTAAAAAAAAAGAGTGATGGTAGGAAAACTAGTTTAAGCTTATATAAAAGCAAAGCTATGTCTTTTTCCATTTTTTTTCAAGTTCTTCTAGTTTTTGTGTCTTATAACATAATTTCTTTTTAAAAATCAACAATTTCGCCAAAGTTATAGATATATTCTTTAACAAACACTCATGTATTTCAATAGGAAGTAATCGTTGTTGAAGCACATAACAATTATGGCTTTTCAATCGGAAAACCTTTTGCCCACTAACATTGACACAACATGTTATATTAAAGGCATGCCTATAACGAAACTTAACTTATTTAAGAAATTAATAAAAAGTTTGTTTCTCCCTTTTAGGATATAATGTAACATACAGGTGGAATCAAGTATGACTCATCATCTCTCCTTTTCACATACAAATCTTTTTCTTATATTCATGTCTTCCAAGTTTAATATAACCTTAATTATGTCTTTCGATTTACCATCAATCCCTATCAAAGTACCCGAAATAGTCTCATAAATGTTTCTTTCAATTTGCATGACATTAAGATTATGCCTTAATAGGAATTCCTTCCAATATGACAAACTGAAAAAATGCTCTCTTTTTTTCCAAATACAATTATAAGTGTAAACAAGTTTCACTATGATCATCACCTGAAAATTGTAAAAGAGTTTCACTATGTTCTACTTTGCCACTAAAAAATTTTGCTTCTCTACTATCTATTCCCATGTTCTAAGTAACGATGATGTCCTCTATAACATATTTTACTCTATAACCTCATAGAATGATAGAAAAAACCATAGTAATCATGGTTTAATAGGGAAGTATATAAAGATTTTTTAGGGTTTCTTTTTCCCTTTCCCATCATCCACTTGCTACCTTGATGTACCATAAATAGGAAATATTTTGAGATCTTTAAACTCCTTCCAAAAGATAGCATAATCATACTTACAAGCATGTATTGACATATATCCTAATTTAAGGTCCCTTAATAATTTTTTGGGTTCATAGTAAGACTTGGACAATTTCTGACCAATTGTTAATGCCTCATCAAGCACATTAATCAATATGTTAAAGGATTTGCTACTTCACTAATTACGTACCTTCAAATGCAACAACTTTACAACAAAGTATAGTTGGGACAAATTAGAGCACCCTAGATATAATTTTTCTTATACTACTTCCAATAATTTCTCATAGTTATCTTATGCAATTCTACCTAATATATTTGGTGAAGTATTATCATCCATATTCTCCATATAATTCCCTATATCTTCTAACATTTTTCTAATTCCATCATCTACAATAGCAATAACAACCCAGTAAAAACATACTGATACGTGGGGTACGTAGCCTTCCCCTAACTATTAAAGAGGTTGTTTCTGAATGACCCAACTAAATACTGCTAATACTACTACTACTACTAATAATAATAATAAAAATAACAATAACAACAATAACAATAACAACAATAATAATAATAACAACAACAATAACAACAACAACAATACTGACAATAACAAAAATAACAACAACAACAACAATTATTATTATTATTATAAAGCTAAGTAGGAAAAAGTTTAGGCTAAATACCTATGAGGTAAGTACTACATATTTAAAATTTTAGGCTAAATACAATAGAAAAATGCTAAAAGACCTATGAGAATGACAAGGATCTCCTTCAGAAAGATCATTTATCCTTATCTTAGTTTGCCAAAGCTTTTTATTGTGGGTCATATCCTTGGTAAGTTCCTATAGTTCCATACCATTTTTTATCACCTCAACCAATTATTCTTCGGCCTTCCTTTTTCTCTCTTATAGTCTCTAGTTACAATCTTCTAGCATGTTCTCACTGGAGTATTTAGGTGTCTTCTCTTAACTTGTCCAAATCGCTTAAGATTTATCTCTCTTAATTTTTTAACAATATTACCCACCTTTAATTGTCTTTTGCAATTATCTTCCTAACCTTATCTTTTTTAGTGAGGTTGCACAAACAATATAGCATCCCCATCTTCATCACCATTAGTTTATTACTACACACCTATTTAATGGGCCAACACTCTGACCCAGAGGCTCTGGCTGACATAATTGCTAAATAATATAATCACCTTTAAGCTTAAGTTTTATCTTCTTATCATATAAAACTTTTGATAAACTTCTCCATTTAAGCCACCCTGATTTAATTCAGTGATTTATGCCAATCTCTCTATTGCTCTAGATGATAAATCCTAGATATTTAAGAATACTTGTAGTTATATTCCTCGTAAGATCGAACAACTTGTGTTTGCTAGTTATAACTATGTCTTGCACTTGTGATTTTAATATTGTTAAATTCCTTATAAGCCTAAAAAGTATCAATTATGTTTTTAGTGTCGTTGTCAGGGACAAGTAAAAACCTAGCTTTTTTTAATATAGCAATTTTTACTTTATTTTGTTTTATTTTTAATTTATTTTATTTTATTAACTTGTTAGTTACCCCTTTTTCTCAAATATCTTAACTCTTGGTTAGTTTTTGACCTAGAGTAATCCAACGAGCGTAGTATGCAAAGATGTAGAAAATGAGAGAACAACTCATAAAAATCTCTACACAACATAACTAAGAGAGTAAGAGCTAGATCATCAAATAGAGGACTTGGGAGGTCAAGTTGATATTGAATAAATAAGAACAATAGTGAACCAACCAAGGATAATTTTTAATTATTGATAACTTGCATTTTGTGCATGTTAATTGTGTGTGTTTTATGTTCTTTTGATTGGCTTATGTGATGTTTTGCTTGCGTTTCTATGGTAATTCGTGTCTTTGTATGTTCTAGGTGATGAAATACCAAAATGATGCGATTTGGAGTGAATTTGGCTCATTTGGAATCGGAAAGAATTTCAACATGACCATGTTAAAGGTGACACAATGCTGCCAGATTAATACCTACGAATTTCAAATTAATTCCTTTGGGATTTGGGCCTAAATGACACAACCCTATTTGTTGGATGAAGTCAAATTATCTTGTAACCCATGGGAGCTTTATTTTGATATTTAACTAGGCCCCACTTTGTTTATTAGAAAGAGAAAAATCTACACCATTAGGGGGCCCACTTTATTTAATGAAAGAAAGAAAAACCTAGAGAAAATTAGACTGATTTTGGACTGACTAATAGAGGAGACGGCAACAGGACTTGAGAGGGGAAGAAAAGAACGTGTTTTACAATCCAAGATAGAACGATTTTTACTGGAGCACTTTTGAGAGAGGAATGTGGTTTATAATTAGCTGGGGGTAATTTTTAGAAAATAGCGGCAGCACTTGGAAAAAACATTTCTAACAATCAGCTAAAAAGGAGTTGACGACAGCAGGAACGACTTGAGACAAGGGCAACTTTCACAATCAGCCTTGCAATAGAATAGGACAGTGGAAGTAGTTTCGTGGATGGAAAAAAACACAACAATTCTCAATTAGCTTTATCTTTTAATATAGTTATGTGTGGCTAACCTTTTAATCTAGATGAGGTACCTTACGTTTGATATATGTAGTTCATGAGCCTCCTTTGATTTAATTGTTTTCGTTTATTTCTTATGTTTGTTTAATCTTTGTGCTTTAATTGATTTATTATTGTCGAGTTTGTTGATTAATTGGGCCTATTAATTGATTGACTTGGTGATAAATTGTCGAATAAATTAGTTAATCCGTGATTGTTGTCTATCGAAGTGGTGAATTAATTTCAATTAAGAAATTAATGAGATTAAATAATTTAGTCTCTGTGGTTCGACCCTATTCACCACTTTACTCGTTTAAGTGTTCTAGAGTAGGAATTTATTTTTGCTGGTTTGACACGCCATAAATTTTAACGCCGTTGTCGGGGACTAGTGTTTAAATTTTTTATTGTTTGTGTTGCTAATCATTTTTTTCTAGTTATTTGCATGCGGCATTGTGTTTTTGTAGGTGATCCATTGTTTGATCTGGAGATAGAGAAGATCGCAAAACAACTCAGGAAAGTTACTAAATTGCTTAAGAGACAAGCTTCTACTTCTGCGCAAGTCTTACCTGACCAAATTGAGGATTTACCTGCCTTTGAAACTGAGCTATTGGAAGATTTTGAAAAAGCAGGGATGGCAGATCAACAACCCATTCCACCTACGCAACCAGCCAGAAATCGAGCTTCTGCAACTCTGAGGGATATGCTTGCACCACCAGTAGAGGATCAACCTCTATGTATACAGTATCAGGTTGCACATGATGGGTTTGAATTGAAGGCTGGGTTGATTCAGGCTTTGTCGAAATTTCACGGGTTACCTTCCGACGACCTGAACAGACATCTCAAGGATTTTCATATGGTATGTTCTGGATTCAAACCAAGAGGCATAAGAGAGGATCAATTGAAACTGCTTGCTTTCCCTTTTTCTCTAAAGGGCACAACTAGAGACTAATTGTATTATCTTCCGCCTGGGACAGTGGATACATGGCCTGATATGGCATGGTTATTTTTAGAAAAATACTTCCCAGCGTCCAGAGCTACTAGTTTGCACAAAGAGATTTGTGGAATCAGACAAAGAGATACAGAAAATACGTATGAATATTATAAGATTCAAGAGGCTCTGCGTGAGTTGTCCTCAACATGGAATTACAGAGCATCTCCTTATTCAGTACTTCTATAATGGGATGTTACTAAATGATAGGAAGATTCTTGATGCTGCTAGTGGGGGAACCATAGTAAACAAGATGCCTTAGGAGGCCAGAAACTTAATTGCAACAATGCCCGCAAATCTTCAGCTGTTCAGATATCGTTCAGAGACACACACTCGCAGTGTCCATGAGGTAAGTAGTTCTAAACTGGAAAGTAGATTTCACAAGATTGCTCAATTGTTGGAAAGACAAGTTATTAATTCTTCCAATGCCAATAGTGTCAATGTAAATGCCATAACCAAGGGACCAATAGTCCCTATCTGTCACATTTGTGGATTTCAGGGTCATTTCACTAATGCTTGCCCGACTCTGCAAGATGATACTATGAAAGCTGACATCAATGCAATTAATGATAACTACCAGCCTCAGAGAAAATATGATCCTTATTCAAATACTTACAAACTAGGATGGAGGGATCATCCCAATCCGAGATATTGGAATGGACAGCAAGGTCAGAGTAGTCAGCAATGTCAGCCTCAACAGCAGCAGTAGCATCCGAGGCCTAATTATGGCCACTGAATTTCTACCTTGGAGGATCTTATATCACAGTTGACTATAGCTCAATTGACGACCAATACAGAATTGCAGAGTTCGGTTCAGTTTCAGACTGATTCAACCCAGTTTCAGGCTTAGACTAATAAAAATTTTCAAGAGCTGAGGGAGCAAATTAGTCAACTGGCCACTATACAGAATCAAGGGAAATTGCCCTCCCAACCTACTGTCAATCCTAGGTAGAATATCAGTTCCATTACCTTGCGTAGTGGAAAAGAAATTGAAAGTGCTTGAGGATCGCAGAAACTTCAACATAACCATGTTGAAATTGTCGAGCTAGAAAAAGAAGCTAAAATTGAGGAAATCGTGACAGCAAATTCAGAAAGGCCACCATTCCCACACAAGTTGGCCAAGAATAAGAAATTACAGAATGATGAGGAGACTTTAAAGATTTTTTAGAAAGTGGAGATCAATATCCCCCTTCTCATGTTGTTAAGAAAAACACCAAGGTATTGCAAATTTCTGAAGGACTTGGTTACTAACATGACCAAGATGAGAGGAAATCAGCGTGTGGTGATGAATGAAACGTCTCAGCAGTGTTGCAAGGCAAGTTACCACTAAAGGAAAAGGACCCAGGTATGTTTACCATTCCTTGTAAAATTGG
>JAOSBN010150890.1:36777-56213 GCA_027563595.1 Erythroxylum suave | reverse complement strand
TAGTTATTAAGGTTAAGAGCGGTAAGCTCCATTAAAGAAAGTTGGGGTTGGACCACCAATGTTAAGGGATTGATTTCAATGAACATGTAACCTACAAAAGAGAGATAAATAAACACAAAAACAAACTTCAAAAGGAGTTAATATAAATTAAGTTCCCTAGCAATGGCACCAAAATTTGATAAGGTGTCGTTATGCCTCCAAATTAAACCCTAAAAGCTAACACAATGGTATAGGCAAGTAAAGTATCATTCCTACAGAGAACTTATAAAATATGCAACTAACTCACAATAAGTAAGCAATGTGGTTATTCAACTCTTAATTAAAATGCAAAAATCTACTAAATTTAAGAAAGAAAAGGCATAGGTGAGAAATTAGACACTAATCTAATAAACAAGCACACACTTAAGACTACTATTAAGAAGACCTAAATACACACCAATTAACTAAAAAGAACTAATATGCAAAGCACACACTAGTAATCAAAACTAACAAAGGCCAAGAAAGGGGTTTTTATATGTATATGAAGAAGACCTAAATACACTCCAATTAACTAAAAAGAACTAATATACAAAGCACACACTAGTAATCAAAACTAACAAAGGCCAAGAAAGGGGTTTTTATATGTATATGAAATTAACTTGAAACAACTAATTAAATAAACTAAATAACTAATGCTAATAAAGGTCAAATTTGAATGAAAAAACAAGTAAGATATTTGAAAGCAATTATTAAGAGAATTTCATTGCTTAAAACTTCCAACTGCAAAAGTGTTCACTAAGACCTTCAAGTTATTCCAATCATTAAGATTCAATAGATTAATCACATTTTATGTGCATGTGTTCATGGATCCACCTATTAAACTGGTCCCTCAAAGGACCAACAAACAAATCCTTTTTACAAGAAAGAGATTAAAAGCTAGCATGCAATCAAACAATCAAGCAAAAGCATTAAGAGCTTAGTCATGGCTTAAGGATCTTTATCCATCAAGCAAAACTAGCATGCATTGAACAATATCAAAGTTTAAGTTCCTAACTTATTAAGATAAAAGTAGCATACACCTTAACAAGTTATTGCTACTCCATCAATTAATTATAGGACATCCATATAATCAACCAATTTTAGCATTCAAATTATGGAAGATCAATCAAATTCTGGACTTTAATTAATCAAACATGATTTGGCATTAAAGAGTAGGAACATAAACATATGAACAACCCACAAAACATAAGATTGTGAAGTTCAAACTCTCATGGAATTAAAAGAGGTTCAAAGTTACTTACTTTTACAATTGAAACAAAATTATGGGCGTTGCATTTCTTGAAAATAAAACCCTAATAATTGTTTTGTAAAGAAGAAAAGATGAAAAGAATAAAGAACTACTGTTCACATGAATAGTGCCATGTGAATAGTATTTGGGAATAGTGAAAAAATTCATTCTAAATAATGAGCTACTAGGTCCTATTTATATTGTTCATGTGAGAGGAAATCTAGTCCTTATAGAATACTAACTAAGGAGGAGGAATCCATAAAGGATTTGGATTTCTTGGAGAATAAGGAGAAGAGGAATCCATAAAGGATTTAGACTTCTTGGAGAATAAGGAGAAGAGGAATCCATAAAGGATCTAGACTTCTTGGAGTAGATAAGATCAGATTGGTATGGAAGCTTTTAGATGCATCTTCCATATGGTGGAGAAGCTTGTGTGGATGCCAAGTAGGATGGAGGGTCCACACATGCACATCTAGTCCAATAAATGCTTGCCACAGTCATCATATGTAGATTATAATCCAAATGCCTTAGAAACTTGCTGCCGCATTAGAAATTTCGTTGACAAAACTATTTGCATTGACAAATATCCATTTGCGTTGCCGAAAAAGAATCCTTGTGGAACTAGAATTCATAATCCAAGTCGGACTAGGATTACTCATCCATTTATGATTGTCGTTGCCAAAATCTCGTTTTGCTATAATTCACCAAAATAGGAAATCCTAGATGAGGTAGGATTCCCAGTGTAAGTCGGAAACCAAATCCCAGTCAGATTAGGATTCTTGCAACTTTGTCCATTCTTGCTCTTTTCGACCTCCTCGTTCTAAATATGAACTCCAGATGTGCTAAATAGGCTTCTTTTAGCTCACGTTCTTCAGTTTAAGTCCAAATGTGCATGAAAAACACAAAACAAGATAAGTTAGACATTTTAGACACCAAATGAGAATAAAAACTAAGAGTTAAGGTACTAAACAGATAGGAAAATATGAGTGCATCAAACTATAACTACCTTGTATGCTTACGAGGAGGATGGACTAGGTATTTTTAGGACTTATTTTGGGATAACAATTTCCCATTGGCAATTTGGTGGTGCTCAATTTCATTCCTTGTGTGTTTATTTCATAATTTAATTTTCAATCAATTGATATTCACGAATTTACTTTTCTTTTTAATTTTTATTTTCTTTTTAATAATCCTTTTAGGCCTTAGTTAACTTAGAATTAGATTAGTTCACCAACTCCTTGAGGGATCAACATCTCATATACTACATTCACGACTAGTGCACTTGTGGTATGTTGAGGGTTTTATAAGATTGAAACTTGCTTAACAAATACCCTATATAATTTAATTCGTAGTTGTAGGAAATTACAAAGTTTAAAGTAAACTAGGACAACTATAAGAATACAACAAGGAATTGAATTTAAAGAAGCTATGGCCAGTCCGTGAACTCGAAGATAGCTGGGTGCCCTAGACTGTTAAGTATGACAAAATCTATTTTTTTGCCTAATTTTTATGGTCTTATGGTTGCATGTCGTAACATTACACAAAATAAACTAGACTACTACTATAGCAATGGTGAGCCTAGGTTGATCCCATAAAGAGTGTGTGTAAGGTTATTGAAATGAAATAAATCACTGTTTAGGTTTAGAATGTTTTAGTTTTAAAAGTAAGAAAATAAAATAAAGCTAAAATATCTAAAAAAGCAAAAAAATTGAAAAAAATGATGAAGTGAGGAATTTGGTAGGGACACAATTCTTTGGTTCAATCTTGGCCTATATCTTAATTAAACATATTTCATTTATTTGTTGTTCTCAAACCTTTCCGAGAAACTATCAATCATGGGCTAAAAATTAAACAAAGTTTTCCTTTAGGTATTGTTTATTTAAGATACAATGTTAATTAAACCTAATCATCGAATAACCTAGGATACGATCTTTAGATTCAATTGGGTAGTAGCATTATGAATTAGGAAAACTGATTAACCAAGGAAACAACCACATACAATGTGTTATTTAACTTAGGTTATGTTATCAAACCATTAGTCGCTACAAATGAATTTCAACATAAAAATTACAAACTATATTAAATATTCTAGCAATAGGTTTGTAATAAAACGATCTAATGAACACATCAAAATCATTTTTTCACAATACCTAAACAATAAATGTTTGATAACATAAACAATTTCTAAAGAGAGAAAGAAACAAAAAAATAATGGAAGGAACGCTTAACTAGGTTGCCAGCATTGATGTTTTCTTTGAACTAGTCTCGGGAAGCTACCCCTCTATAGGTCTCTCACGGTTGAGAGCTTTGCTCCTTCTCTTCATTAACACTGAGAGCTTTTAATAAGAAATTGCTTCAGCCTACAAAATGTCCCCTAAAACTACCTTCCCTTTTTTTTTCCTTAAAACCAACATATAAAACCCTTCTTTCTCTTTCTCTACTATGTCTGTGTTTTCTTTGCCCAATATCTGTATCTTAGGCTGCTGGTATTTTCTTCATTTGCTGTTGTCTTTTTGACATTTTCTAGCTGCTATGGTTCCAATTCTTCTCTATTTTCCATAAAATTCACATTGTATGTGCGTGACCTGTTGGTACCACCATGAGAAGGTAGCTAGCTGGGTGAGTGAGACATGAGAAGGTAGCCTGCTTGGTGAGAGCATGAGAAGGTAGCTGTTGGGTATGATCGTAGCATGTATGGGAATTATATGGTGGGTGTGAGATGTTTGTATGGGAGCTGGTTGTCACAATTCTCTTCTCCTCATTGCTACCATCGCATAACAATTCTCTTATCATAAAAGCTAGATTCAAATGTATGGGACATGTGGCTTTCCAAAACCGAAGATGACAAATGTGTTGATGAGGTTGTTATCTAATGTCCCCTTCAGTTTGCCTTCAAATGTCCCAACCCTTTCTAATTAATGTTTTTAACACATATCTTCATCTTTCTTGGTAATTTCTTGTCTTCTCTTTGTTTTAATCTTCCTCGTTTTTGTTTCATGAAGACAAGTGGACATGAATCTTTGAAAAATGGCCCAATTATAATGCTTTTAACTTATCTTAGCTCCTTTGCTTCCAAATTGTGCCTAAAACCATATATGAGTTAAAGTGAGTGTCTTTAGCAATTTCATATCCTTAATCGCTAAGTGTTATGAAATAATCATACAATCAATTAAACACATGTCGTCTTACAAGTGAGGATGCTCATTAGAATCTCAAAGAGATAGGTATGTGATCGTTGTTTTCCGATGTGTGTAAGTTCTAATTAATAACCTCAATAATCCACAAACTTACGAGTCATTCGCATAGTACCTAAGGTGTCAGTCACACAAGGATGGATAATCTAATCCTAAAATCTAAGGCCAAAATAATTCGTAGTATTTTAAAGTGTAAAAAAATGAGGCAAGAATTTAATTTAATCATGCAACTCGATTCCAATAATCAACTACAAATTATTAATAAAGTAGTAATTGCAACACATACTCAAGAATCAACCTAAGGGAACTATCAATTGAGAGGAAAGAGAATTTTTATCTATCTTTAACACTAACCTAATTGATTATGAACCATCGAATTATTGGTCCTAGACAATCCTAGGGTTAATTATTCTCTCTGGAGTTATAACCATTAATCCTAAATTATAAACCCTAATAAAATTAGGGAAAATTACAATCTCTTAATTAACAATATATCAAAAACCTTAATTATATTTAAAGTTTTTCAATAAACTATATGGAACCTATATGAGATTTCTCTTCACATAATTACCGATTTGATTAATTTCCCATTCCTATTCAAGCACCAAACTCTTGTTAGCCTAATTTAATTGTTTTTCATTCGATTCACCCTCTTAGTCTATTATTGAATTATGCAATCACAGAAATCAATCACAATAAATCCAATAAACATAAAAAATCATATTTTATTAAATCAAAGATAAAAAATCCAAATGTGAGTCTATAATATCTTAACATTCAAAATATTATCATCAAACTTCTATTCCTAATTCTATACAATAATAAAAATGGAAAATAATAGGAAATATGATTCTAAACAGAGACAAGATGCAGCGACTTCAGAAACTCCCTGCACTTCGATGTCGGCTTCTTCTGCACTTCTCTCTTCCCTCTTCTCTTTCTCAATCTCTTAACAATTGTCTCTAGGGTTTCTCTTCAAAGTGGGTTATACAAAAGCTCCTTCATCTTGTTTATCTTATTCTTTATATACCTTTTATGTTCTAGGCAACTCTAGGGCTTTTTCGGGGTCTGAAAGGTCCATAAACTACCTCAAAACCTGACCTTTTTTAGTGTTTGGGCATCTGCTTTACATAGGCCACAATTGTGGGCCACATCTGAGCCTTCTGCCACAATCGTGGCAATTAGGCCACGATCGCAGGCCATGTTTTAGGCTTCTGTCATGGTCGTGGCATATAGGCCACAATCGTGGGTTGGCCCCATTGCTTTTGTCACGATATAGGTTTGTTATGCCACAATTATGGGCCGTTATTTCAGCCTGAGTTTTTTTTTGAACTTCTCCATTCTTCGAGTTGACCCTGAAACAATAAGAAATATATCAAGTTACCTTAAAGACATAATAATTAAGCTCAAAGACCTGACTAACCCATAAAAACACTCATAATTAATTAACAAACTAACATAATTCTAACCTAATTACATACTAAACGATTAAGTTAACACTTAAATACATACGAAACTTAGCCCTAAAACATTATTCAATTCAAACTTATGCCCAAACTTAAACGTTTGCTTGTCCTCAAGCAAACAAAGGAACAAACACAAAGAAATTCATACAATACATGATGCAATAATGAGACAATGGCTTCAACTTCATGAAATAAACTAAAATTTAAACACAATCATTTGAGTCATTTAAAATCAATAACATGGAAAATCCACGTCTTGGTAGCTACATATACATATTAATCTAGACTCAAGTGTTAATTTTTTTACCCTTTTTAATTGCCCCAATACATTAATAATTCTTTGGTCATTCAAACTCTGTAATTACTCCTAAGTGCATTTCCGTGAAAAGTCAAACCATTGCAAGCTCGGTAGGTTTTTATTCGAAAACACACATTTTTTTATTTACTTTTTGTGAACATAGACTTAGTATTTTTACATGGCGGCCAACTTTGGTAATGAATGTTGATCTGGCTAATCAACTAAGTTATGTTTTTTATTAAGCTACTTGGTTGGAACAACATTATAGCCTTTTTACTCGAAGACGCAAATGTATGATGCATGTCGATCTGGTTTCTTAGCTATATCACGTTCTTAATTAGCTACTAGCTCTATTTATAACTCAAAGGCTAGCGTAATAGTTATTTATTTTAAAACTAACAAAAAAATTTTAATTGCCTACCTTATTACTTTAGCTACTCATTTCCATGAAAAATACTAGCAAAGCTACTTAATTTGAAAGGCCTTAAGTTAGGAATGAATGTGACAAGTTAGAGGGTGACAACTAACACTATGTCCTAATTAAGCTGCATATTTAGACAAGGACCCCAATTTACTAATTTTGTGAGCTAATGATCCTTCACAACCTAATAGAATTTGTTCAAAATTAGATCTACTCCAATCCATCTAGGCCATTGACACATTCACACAGTTAACAAAATGTAACCTAACAACTATCATACATCATGCAAAAATCACATTCAAAACAAAACACATAATCCTCCCCACATTTGAACAACATATTGTCCTCAATGTGAGAAGGGCACAAACTAACATATAAGGAGAGAAGAGACACAAATTAAAGTAAAACAAGAACAAAAACAAAAAAATGAAGACTAAAGTTAAAAAGAAAGGGAGTTAGAATAAAGCATCATGGTGATGGAGGCCGGGATGGTGTTAGAGGTGGTAGTTGAACACCATGAGCCTTGAAATAATGATGGATATGATGTGTGTCTTGACTTTAATGTCGTTGAATTTGGGCCATTTCCTTAATCCTTCTGAAGTTCTCCACAATTGTATCCATAATTACCTTAGAGTTTACAGAGATTGTATTTAGTACTTTCTTCCAGCCTAGTTCTTCTGTTTCTTCTTCTCCCTTGGATTCCTCATTGGTCAAATCCTTTTCTTGTTGCTTTTGAGCACTTAAACTTGGTTGATAATAGATGTGCATTAGGTTATGTTTTTATAGGAATTTTGCATGTGTTTTCTAGTATAATTGTTGTTTATTGTTCTAGTTTAGGATTCATTTTGTATGTTTTTATTAAGTTTGATTTCCATTATTGTTCTTATGTATTTAATGCTAATTCAGGTTAACAATTGACTATTTTTGTGTAGGAAAGAATAAGGAGCAACTTAGAGGTTGAACAAAAGATCAAAGAAGAGAAGGCAAGAAGAGTGGTTTCCTATGCTTATAGGAATCAGGCAAATTCCCACAGACGTGGGAATTGTAATCCAAAGATAATCTACGAGGCTTCAAAAAACCTAGAGTTTTTGGGCTACTTAAAGAGAATGAAGCCTCCATATTCAAAGGAGACAACACCTACCTGTAGAAACACCATCCTTGAGTGAAGAACACATGTTTGGAGCATTAAGGAAGAATTGAAGGCAAGGAACTTCTAGATCTTGGCAAAGAAGAGAAGGAGACTTCCAATTCAACTTTTTGTCATTATAACTTCTTCTATTCTTTGTAAAAATGGTTTATTTGATTATTGATGATGTCATGGAGACCATGTTAGGCTAATTTCATTGTAGGGATTGCTCTGGAACTATTTTTTTAGAACTATTATTTTATTGAATTGAATGTAATTATCTTTGTTACTTGCTGTTCTTAATTATCATCTTGCAACAAAACGAGAGAGTGAGTGAGATGAGATTCATGTAGGATTGTACATTGAGATTTGGTGGCCTATAAACTAGCAATCATCAAGTTAATTGAATAGTTAGAAGAGATATCTCGACTAGTCATTTGATCACCCATAGTATAGTTTAATAACTAGTTGAATCGGTAGAGTCATTGGGTAGGTTGAGAGATCGTTCAATCAATTCCCGTCAATTAAATTAGGGAGAAATAGTTACACCTTGAGAGAGGGTAATTAGTACATTCAGAAATCTAAGGTAAGACATAATTTAATCAATAAAAGAGGAGGGAGACAAAATAGAGAAAAAGTAATCTCTAGCATTTAAATTCTTAAACTAGATTTTCTGCAATTGTGGTATTATCCATTGTTTACATTAGTCTTTTAATTTTAATTTAATTTTTTCCAAATTATTCACATTTAACAATTTCATTTCTTATACAAAGTTGTGTCTAAATTAAGCAGTGTCTAGGCATCAATCCTTGTTGGATTGATATCCACTCTGTTTAACTATAAGTCACGACCCGTTCACTTACAGTTTCTGAGCGTAAAACAAGTAGATAGGTTTTACCATCGACACTTGATCGGTCATGCCCTTGACATGTATCTTGGCATTAATATCTCAAAGTTCCATGTTATAGGATTTTAGGATTTCAGCTCACCATAGATGATGATGGTTTATTAATTAAAGATAGTAGACTATGAGTCTATTGCACTTAACTTCAAGTTATTAGCTATGGCTGAAACCAAGTAGCCCATTGCTAAGTTATTTGCTCCTCTTCTTTCGAGTAGCAATAATGTTGTTGAAGACATAGGTGGTTGTGCAAACTAGGATGCTATGATCTATGCACCACAATATGAATAGTTCTTTTATCGAACACTTGTTGATTTTTATTTTGTCAAACATAGTTTGACACATTGAATTTATGCATCAACAAGTTAGTGGCTCCTAATGATGTTGTTGTGTGTGTTCTTAGTGTTAAAACGCTCTAACCCAATTAGTTCAATTTAGTAGGGTTAATATAGAAATCATCATGCTAATCCACTATGGATGACTCTAGGAAAATACAAATTTGATACAAAGTTTCATAATCAAGCCCATAATGTTGTCCTTGCAACCTAAACCACAATTCCCTAGGTTTGCTAGATTCATACTGAAGGGATGTAAAAAATTCTAAGGTAATTTCTTCATAAATTGGGAATTGAAATTGAATAAATTAACCCTATTGATTTTTTTTTGCTAAATTTTTGACCGTTTCTTGCAATTCTAATCTATCTAGAGTTTCAAAATGAAAAAAGTTTCGAACCATATTTTGTTTATTATGAAGAGAATAAAAATGAGTACCTTCCTCATCTGATAAGATCAGGAAAGGTGCTACGTAATTGACTGCCCTAGTCCTTTTCCCTGGTCCCGAGGCTTGGTTTCACCCCACTAATTGATCGTGCTTTATTATTATTTTGATGCGTGGCATACTGGCTTGTGGGTTAGTAGAAATTGGAACAAACTAAAAGTTTGAAATTTAGGTAGAGATATGTGAGAGTGTTTGGAGGTTTAAATTTTAGAGAGATAAAGTAAAAATGAAAGTGAGTAAAAAAGTGAAGTTAGAAATGAACATATAGGTGATTGGAGGGTAAAATGGTAAAATTTGATAATAACAATCTCGTGTCTCTTTTTTTACCCTACTGCATCATGGCCTACGATTTTTCACAAAATTTTATTTTTTTCTTTTGTCTTTCTCCACTTTCCGAAGTCACTTTTTAACTCTTTATGGCCTTTTCATCTCTCTTCTTGTACTTCATCGATCATCAAATTCATGTCGGAGTCTTATATCTTCTCGATTTTATTTGGAAATGAAATAATCTTAACTACAGAATTCAAACTTCCTAAAAAAACAATCAAAGGAAATAAAATTCCCTTGGTTGCCTCCCATGTGGCACTTCTTTTAACTTTGGTAGCTCGATGCTCTTCTTTGCTTACGGTGGTTTAAATGAATAGTGCAATGGTAGTGCGGTCACTTATCTTGTAACTTGCCCATGAGGTACCATGCTTTGCATTCCACCTTCCTTGTGATTCTTCTTCCCTCTCCTTCTTCTATGTGATTGTTTCTTTTTGAATGCATTCCCAGGATCCTCAATATCTTCTCATTGTTCTCGAGGTTCGGTTTTCTTGATATTAGTTAGAGGTAAAAGAAAATTATTGTCTTTCTTTGACACTTTGAAGGTTATTTGTTTCTTTCCTACCCTCAGAATTATTTCACCCCTATTAATGTCAATTATTAAGCGAGTAGTGGCCAGGAAAAGTCATCCAAGGATCATATATAAGGCCCCAAATTACACCTTAACTGGAATGTTACATATTCTGAAAGTAAATGTGATAGGTGTTAAAAATTGTGATATGATCGTGAATTGTATATGTTTCAAGTTTTGGCCTGATCTTGAAATTTGGCTAATGGATCACACTTAGTGAGTTGGAATTAATTAATACCATTAGAGAATTGAGGTAAATGGACATTTGGACTATAAAAATTGTCAAGTGACAAGATAAGTTGGTACATGAAAATTAGTATAATTAAGCCTATACTTTGCATGACATTTGGCAACATTGGTTGAGTGACAAGTGGCCTAATTGAATTGTAACATTTGGCAGCCACACATGAGGACATGTAGATGGCTTTATTGAAGGACAAGTGGCATACCTTCATGTGTGACATAAGTCAATGAAGGATAAAGACATCTTGCATTGCATGAAGCTAGGGTGGCAAACTTTCAGCTGGAACCTTCTTTACTTTCTTCCTTGCTCTCCCCCAAAAATCACTCCAAGCATCCTTCTCTGTATTTTGATCTAATCCTTTCTAGATACTACATCAAGAAAGCTACCTCATGCTATCTTCTATATTATTGTCTTTAGGTGGCCAAGAGCATCTTAATTTCACCTTGATTTTGGATGTGAGTTGGTTGCTTGGAAGGGCAAGATTAGCTAGTTCTTTGGAGTTGAAATTTGAAGTTAAATAGGTAAGGGGTTGCTAAACCTAATTTCATGTTAAAATATGAAATTTTTGATACTTGAATTGATTAGAATATGTGTTAAGATGATGAGAAATGAATGCTAGAAAAATGATCCTTGTATGATAACTTCCGATTTGTAAGTTACTTAATGAATGATTTTTGATTTATTTTGGACATGAATTTCAAGTGGAATTGAAGCATGAATAAGGTGGATGGTGAAGGGGTGTTGAAGGTGTATGAAGGAGTTAAGGTTTGGAAGCAGTTTAAAGGTTGTGGGTGAGTGAACCTTTGATTCACTCTTCCCACGATTGTGGGAATTATAAGGAATATTCCTATGGTTGTGGAAAAGGGTTAAGAAGGTGCAAAACTTAGTTTTGTGCAATTTTTGACATATATAAGGTTAGGGCACTTAGTAATGGTTTAATTGAACTTAATTAAGGTTGAAAATGAACCTAGGTGACGTTAGAATTATTGAGTAAAAGTTAATCTAGTTATGGGCTATTAATTGAGGTAATAACTTAAAGAATGTATGATTATTTAATAATATGTCTAATGATAAAATGTATGTTATGTTCAAGATGAATGTGCTCTTAAGAGTACAAATATGTTCCAAGGGTTTTATGTGATGTGAACTACATATGAATGTTTGTGAATTGGGAATTTCAATGATGTTATGTAATATGTAATGACTTAATGTTTCATTGATATATTGGTGCAAATGCTTATATTTATAAGTCATGTTGAGTTTGATCAAAAGGGAGTGAATATGTTCAATTTGAGAAAAATGTAATAAAGACATATAATCTATTCTACATTATTTGCTTGTGATTCTGAAATCTGAAATGGATTGTTTTAAAACTATTAAGTCCTAGTCATGGGTAAATCGGCATGCCTAGAAGGGTCTGACGCTGCTTCTATGATACTAAAATTTCTCCTGATATCGACAACTCAGTGTCTCCTAATATCGATACTTTAGTGTCTCCTGATATTTGACACAATAGTGTCTTCTGATACTAAGACATAAGTCTCTTCTGCTCTATAATATCAATCATAGGTATCTTCTATTATGGTCCCGATACCTATTTTTATAAAAAGGATTAGTAGGCTATTATGTTTATGATTTGATACATGTTCAATTCTGAAGGAAACTAAGTTCTGATCTGATACAAGTTTTGTTTTGATTTGTTACAAGTTAAGTTTTGATCTAATGCAAATCATGTCCTATTTTGATACTTTTATATTCTGATTTGATGCAAATAATGTTGGAATGCTCTTTAATTTGAATAATTACAGATTGTTTGTGATATAACATGACTCAATGCATGTGAATGTTAGACGATTGTTAGAGGTAGTCACCAATTTATATCTTGTTTAGTTATTCCCCAATAAGTTATATACTTAGCATAGTTGTTTTGTCTCTATGAAGGTTCTAATAAGAAGACTTAAGGCTGGGACTACTACAGTGGCCAATAAGGGGCATAATATGTTTGGAAGATGTTTTGATTGAGTTGTTTTTGGGTTGTATCTAATAATATGAAACGTTTTGTATTTTGTGTAAATGGTTTGTAATAAATATAATATAGGATCAATTTGGATTTAAGGCAGATATCTGATAAGAACAATGTGTATTTTATGTTCCATATATAACACAACTCATGTAATATGAAGTATGTTGCCTTATTTTCTTTCAAGTGTTGTTTTGATATGTTTTAGGTATGTTTGTGTATGACATTTCCATATCCTTCTAGGAATTATGTTGGTGTTACATCATATGGGTTTCCATATCTTCTCCAATATCCAATATATGAATGTTTGTAGGAAAGGTAAATTGATCAATATGTTCTCACACATTCTTAATAATTCCCTTTGAGCGATGAAATGTTTTGTCAACCTTTCTTACTAACATCTTTGTGGGTTCTAACTCTCCTTATCCTAACTTTTGACTAAAGGTATCGAACATCATATTGATACTGGCTCCCAAATCTGTGAATGACATGTCTGTGTTGACTCCATTGATACTAAAAGAACTGTAAAAATCCCCTGGGTCCTCTTTCTTCTATGCTATGATAGGGGTTTTCTTCTACTATGTGCTTCTTAACCTTTTTCTTGACTTATTCCTTTAATGTGAGCCTCATTTGTAGTTATTCGGTTATGTTCTCAACCTTGTTTGATTCAAACTCCTTAAAATTCGTTGTTGCCCTACTTGAAATTGACCTCCGCTGAGCTACAATAGGGTATGGAATTGTAGGTTGAGGTTCCTTGATTGGCTCAATTACAAGCTCAATTGGAAGGAATTCCATAATCACTTGTTCTTTTCCTTTATCTCCGTCTTCCTTCACATGTTCAAGTTCCTTTTCTTGGGTTTGAGTGATTACCATGATCTATTCTTTTGGGTTAGATTTGATATTGCTTGGAATGGTTCCTGTATTCTGAGTAGATATTGCCTCCATTAGTTGACCTACTAAGACTTCTAGATTGTGTATTGAAGAGTCATGGTTCTTAGTGACTTGCTCAAATTTCCTTTCAAGTCTCTTATGTGCATCCTCCATGCCTCCAATTTTATCTAAATTCTTATCCAACTTGGATTTCATTGAGCTCAGTTTATCTAATTAGAAGCCTGATTGTCCTTAAGGTTTGAACTTTCCTCCAGCATTGTTTGTCGAAGAGAAATTAGAGTGATTCTTCCACCTAAGTTTATAGGCATTAGAGTAGGGATTGTCACCCACTTGTCATCCATATTGAGTTCCCATATAATTCACTTGCTCTGGATCACTTTCCTCCATCAAGAAAAATTCCACCGTATCATGGTCCACTTGTCCACAGAGTTCATATTTAAGTTGCATAACCTTCATTGGAGTTGAGGATGAAGCCTTTATGTTGTTGAGCTGTCGAGTCAATTTATCAATTTTAGCTTGCATTTTCATCATTTGATCAACAACTACAATTCCTTTTTGTTCTCAAAAGGTGGTAGTTTGCTCGCCCTTTCTTCTATAGGCAGTTATTACTCGCCATCTCCTCTATTAGCTTTTTTACTTTATCAACATTCTTTCTCATCAGCGATCCTCCTAAAGCTGAATCAATTGTGCCTCTTGTATGTGGGATTTCTTTATTATAAAATGTTTGCAACAGGAATTCCTTGGGTAAGTTGTGGTGTGGGCATTTTCATTGCAAATCCTTGTATCTTTCCCACACTTCGTAAATCGATTCCCCACCACTTTACTGAAAGTTGGTAATTTACTTTACGATCTTAGTGGTCTTAGTCAGTGGAAAATATTTATATAAGAAAGTATGAACTAGCTGATCCCACATCGTGACATTAGTTGGGTTAAGAGAACGATACCAATCATTTGCTCTATCTCTAAAGTTGAAAGGAAAAAGCCTAATTCTAACCATATCTTCCAATATTTGATGGTACAAAAGGTATCACAGATTTCAAGAAGTTCACTATATGTGCATTAGGATCTTTATTCGTTAGTCCATGAAACAACACATTTTGTTGATGCATGTTTAGGAGGGCTGGTTTTATTTCAAATGATGCTACTTGTATAGGTGGCCTAGCTACTCCTTGGTTAGCTGAATTGACCTTTGGTCTCATGAAGTCCATAAAGGTCTATTGTTGCTATCCTTGGTTTACTCTGTAGTCCAAATTTTGCTGAAATTCCTCGACCACTGTTGATTTCGTGATTTCTTCTTCTTCTTTACGCTGAGCTTTTCTAATGGTTTGTTCTAATCAAGTGATGCCTAAATCTATGGTTTTAGCTATGCAACTTAAACATCTGGCGACTGTTGTGTTCATGTAAGAGCACGATTCAGAAGTAGAAAAGAAAGAATGAAAAAAAATTAAAAACTAACTAAACGTCTTAAACTCTAAAACTAAACTAATCAGCACCAAAAACTTGATTGTGGTTTTCCTATATATGTAAGTTCTAATTACTAACCTCGATAATCCGCAAACGTACGAGTCATTTGCATAGTACCTAGGGTGTCCATTTTGTGAAGAGGGATAATCTAATCCTAAAATCTAAGGCCAAAATAATTTGTAACAATTCAAAGTGTAACAAAACTAAGGTAAGAACTTAATTCAATCATGCAACTCAATTTCAAGAATCAATTATAAAAATATTAACAAAGTAGCAATTACAACACACACTCAAGAATCAACCTAAAGGAACTATCAATTGAGAGGAAGGGGAATTTTTATCTATCTTTAACGCTAACCTAATTGATTATGAATTATCGAATTATTGGTCCTAGACAATCTTAAGGTTGATTATTCTCTCTCAGGTTATAACCACTAAACCCTAATTTATATGACCTAATTAGATTATGGAAAGTTGTAAAATCTTAATTGACAATCAATCCAAAGCCCTAATTAGATATGAAGTTGTCCAATAAACTATCAGGAACTTATGTGAGATCTCTCTTCATATAATTACAGATTTGATTAATTTCTTGTCTTATTAAATTACTAACTATTGTTAGCCCAATTTAATTTTTTTTCATTCGGTTCACCCTCTCAAGCCATTACTGAATTATACAATCATAGAAATCATTCATAATAAATTTAACAAAGATGAACAATTAGATTTTATTAAATCAAAGATTAAAAAACCAAAAGGTGAGTCTAGAATATCTCAGCATTCATAATCCTATCATCAAACTTCTATTCCCAATTCTATATAATAATAAAAATGGAAAATAATAGGAAATATGATTCTAAATGGAGACGGGAGGCAGTGATGTCGAAAACTCCAAATCTAGAAAGTACTTCAATGTCAGCTTCTTCTGCAGTTCTCTCTTCCTTCTTCTCTTTCTCAATCTCTCAACAATTCTCTTTAGGGTTTTTCTTCAAAGTGGCTGATGCAAAAGCTCCTTCATCTTCTTTATCTTATTCTTTTTATATCTTTTGTGTTTTGGGCAGCTTTAGGGTTTTTCGAGGTCCGAAAGGTCTAAAAACTCCCTCAAAATTGACCTTTTTGAGTGTTTAAGTGTCTGTGTGACTTAGGCCATGATCGTGGGCCACATCTAACCCTTCTGTTATGATCGTGGCATAGCAATTAAACTCAAAGACTTAACTAACCCATAAAAACACTTAAACACAATTCATTAACAAACTAACACAATTCTAACCTAAACACATACTAAACGATTAAGTTAACACTAAAACACATATGAAACTAATCCCTAAAATATGATGCAATTCACACTTATCAATGTGATCTATGTTAGTATGAAACCTCCAGGGGTGAAAAATAAGCAAATTATGTTGGGTGCCTTCCCATTTTCATTAAAGGATGCCATAAAATATAAGATTTTTAATTTTCTTATAGGGAGTGTGAGCTTTTAAATCAAAATGAAGAGGCTATTTTTTGAGAAGTACTTTCTAACATCAAAGACAACCAATATAAGGAAAGAGGTTTTTGGGATAAAGTAGCATCATAAAGAATCCCTTTTTTGAGTATTAGGAATACTTCAAGAAGTTAAATGCCAGTTTCCCTAATCATAATATCATATAACAACTCATTATCTAACACTTTTATAAAGGATTATTGCCTATGGATAGGAGCTTGGTACATGCAATAAGTGGTGGAGCACTGTATGAATAGATTCCTAAGGAGGTAAGGACATTAATCGAGTATATAGCAATAAACACTAAAAAAAATTTTCATTCATAATGATGCTAGTAGGGTAATAGGGCAACAATTCATCCATAGAACATAGTTTAGATGAACTAAAATCCTTTATTAGACATATTGTTGTAAGGTAGGAACAAGTAAAAGCTTGTAGGATATGTGCACCTAACTTTATAAGAGGGAAATATGGAGTATGTTAACAATGCAAGAGGAAATTTTTTCTAACAATACAACCCTTATTCCTAAACCTATAACCAAGGATGGAGAGACCAACTGAACTAGAGTTATGGTCTTGCATTAGTTTCAGTTTCACCTTTAGTAGGACACAAATTCTTAATTTTAAGAGATAATTTGATCAAGTAGGCAAGTTTTACAATTTCTTATCCCTCAATATATCGTAAGTAACGGGTTGTGAGTGTAGTATATGAGGTGTTGATCCCTCGAGGATTTGGTTAACCAATCAAATTCTATATTGTCTAAGGCTTAAAGGATAATTAAAATTTAAAAGAAAAACTAAACAGAAAAGAAAATAAATGAATATAGATTGATTGAAAATGAAATTGTAAAATTAACATAAAGAAATCAAAATTGAGCACCACCAACGAACAATAAAAAATCAAACAAAGAATATTATAAATACATCAAGGCACCTCAAAAGCATAAAATTAAAGCTCAATAGCGTGTTCTAACCCACATAATACTCAAAACACAAATATTCAACCAACTAACACAATTCTGAACCATAACACTCAAAACACAAATATCTAACCAATTAACACAATTCTAAACCTAAACATGCATGAACCAATTAATTAATAAACAAAAACATACTAAAATATCTATTAGAACATCATGCAACCTACAGTTGTCAACTTTTGCATACTTGAACTTTTGTTTGTCCTCAAGCAATAACAAAACAAAAGCACAACAAGCAACAACACACACATATGCGACAATGGTATAATGGAATTGAACTTTATGAAACAAAATTAACTACAAACACAATCCTTCAAGTTGTTCTAACTTATTAAATTATGAAATTTGTTCTTAAATAATTCGGAATAAATATACATACCAATCAAGAATTGATTTCAAATTCATTCACTCCTATCACTTACATACACACATTGGTAATTAGTTATTTAGTCAAAATTGTAACTATCCTTAAGTAGATTTTCATAAGAAGTTATGCCATTCATAAATATCTATAGGATTTATTAAACAATGCACTATTTTTGTTAGTTTTCATTAACATAAACTAGCTTTCTAACTCGAAGGAAAAAGATTTATGATGAATGTCCCCTGATTACTTAACTAGGCCAAGTTTTATTAATTGACTTAGTTGGAATGTCATTATAGCCTTTTGATGTGAAAGCAAACATTTGTGAAGAATATCCTCAATTACTCAACTAGATCACATTCTCAACTGGCTACTAGCTCTATCCATAACCCAATTTATTTCAAAACAGGCTAGTAGAATAGTTATTTATTAAACAAAAAAACACTTTTTATTTTTTATTTTTTATTTTCTTACTTAACTCATTTCTTTTACTAATCATTATTATGAAAAGATACTAATGTTGCTATCTATTCAATTTACCAAAAATTATAAATGAATGTGTAAAATTCCTAGGATGAACGAACTAACATCGTATCCTAATTAACATGCATATTTAACCAACGTAACCTAGGACACTAATTTCATAGGCTAGTAAATCTTACCAACCTAAAAGACTATGTTCAAAACTAAACTGTTTCCATTAAGTCCTAGATATTGACATATTCATGCGAGTCACATCATGCAAGCCTAAACAAAACTTACATATAATATACAAAATTCACACTCAAAATAAAACATATAATGCTCATAAACCTCCCCACACTTGGACAACACATTGTCCTCAATGTGAGAAGGACAAAAAATATACAAGGTGGGAATCAAAATAAAATAATATGAAAACATGAGAATAAAATAAAGACATAAATGAAAAGATAAGGGTTAAATCATAAGAACCCTTCATGGCAATTGAGGTGGTGATGGGGTTGGAGTTTGAAACCAAATGCGTTTGGCACTTGAGATTGCTTCCCTATCTTATAACTGATTTTAAAGGATAAGAGAGTTAGCAATCCAAACCATTATAAATTATTTTAAAATTATTTTTAAAATTCAAAACAAATCTAACTAAGCAAAAGATTCATTCTAGCTACTGAACGTGCTAAGTTATGGTTTTGAGCTTGACCTTGCATACTTTGAAACTCAACTGGTATCAGTTATGAGTATCTTGCTTCCACCCTTGTTGCCCAAATTTAGCTTCGTAGCTTGTAAATAAGCTACATATTGGAAGATAATGAAAAGGACATAATTAATATAATCAAAGAATCCACATAATTTTTGTAAAGCCCTTTTCGATAATAAACTGTTAACATAATCAGGAATGATAAAATCCCATGGATCTTCATTTGAATCAAACAACTTTCATTGTAGGAAGGTGGATTGCTCGTCTTCTTTAGCACTGATAATCATCCACTTTTCCACTTTAGCTTCTTAAATAAGGACTTTGAAATATTGCTCACATTCTTTATCTTTGTCACCTATTCCTTATAGCTCAGTTCTTCAAAGCAACCCTTCTGTTACATTTTGATATACTAATCCATTATGTCTATTTTTATGTAAGAACTGCTTTCTTTCAAATGTGTC
>JAOSBN010150890.1:9920-36677 GCA_027563595.1 Erythroxylum suave | reverse complement strand
AACCCTTCTGTTACATTTTGATATACTAATCCATTATGTCTATTTTTATGTAAGAACTGCTTTCTTTCAAATGTGTCAATCCTTTATTCATCTGAAACTCCATCTAGAAATCTGAAGAAGTAATGTGCCTTCATAAACACCTATTTATGGTTTTTTGTTGTTCATGAAGGTTCATCCAAGGAAACATTGACGAGCTCTAATTTCCTAAAATTAGATAAAGGAATAACGTTTATACTTGCATCTAAGTCACAAAAGCATTTTTTCAATTCTAGCTCACCAACCACACAAGGTATTATAAAGCTTTCAAGATCTTCAGCTTAGAAGGCATGTGACTGGTGATAATAGAGCTACAGTTCTCAGGCAGTGTGACTGTTTGATCCTTTTCCCAAGTCCGATTCTTTGTTTATATGTCTTTTAGGAATTTTGTGTACTTGGGCATATGTTCCAGTGCCTCCAAAAAAGATAGACTATTTTGCAAAGTTTTCAACTTAGGGTTTTTGGACTATTTAAGCATTATTAAGCCTCCATCTTTAATGGAGACGACAACCATCTGCATAAACACCGTCCTTGAGTGTAGAACACATGTTTGGAGCCTTGAGGAAGGATTAAAGACAAGGATCATCGTCAATATTAGGCAAAATAGCACATCAACACCAAAATTCTAGATTTTGGAAAAGAAGAGAAAGAGTCTTTCTATTCAATTTTCTGTCGCTTAGATCTTTTCTAGTCTTTGCAAATGGTTCATTTGAATGTTGATGATGATATGGAGAACATGTTAGGCTGATTTAGTTTTAGGGATTGCTTTTTGGAACTATTGTGTTGAACTACTATTTTATTGAATTGAATAAAGATATCTTTGATGATTTTTGTTTTTAATTTTCATCTTACAACAAATCGAGAGAGTGAGTAAGGTGAAATCTATTTAGGATTGTACAAATCGAGTTGGTGACCTATAGACGTATAATTTTCATGTTAATTGAATAGTTAGAAGAGAGATCTCAACTAGTCAATTGATCACCCTTAGGATAGCTAAATAACTAGTTAAAACAGTATAGTCATTAGGTTGGTTGAGAGATCATCCAATTGATTCCTATTAATTCAATTAGGGACAAATAGATAGACCATGAGAGAGGGTAATTAATACATTTAGAAATCTAGGGTGAGTCACAATTCAATTAATAAAATAGGAGGGAGACAAAATAGGGAAAAAAGTAATCTCTAGTCTTAAGATTTTTGAATTCTGATTTTCAGCATTTCGGTATTGTCTATTGCTTTGTGTTAGTCTTTTATTTTCAATTTAATTTTCATTAAACAATTTCATTTCTTAAACAATGTTGTGTCTAAATTAAGCGTTATCTAAGCATCAATCCCTATATGCAAGGTTTTTGACTCTACGAGTAGGCATTTTCTTATTACCATTCTTTAGCAGTTTGGTTTCTCTAATACTTTTTATGGAGTTGTCTTTAATATTTTGTCTTTAACTGGAATCTCTATTCAGTGTAATTGTACTCTAAGAGGCTATTTTTCTTACTCTAAGGGTGTTAGACAAGGTGATCCCTTGTCCCCCCTTTTATTTGGTATAGTTGAGGATTATTTGAGTAAGCTACTTTTGCATTCAATTAATCAGGGCTGGATTTTAGTTCTTCAGGGGGGATAGTTTTATAGCTCCTTCTTACTTGTTGTTTGTTGATGACATGCTTCTTTTATGTCAGGGAACAATTAGCAATATTAAACACATTATGGATGTTTTCTCTCATTATGCAGTTATCTCTCATTAATGGGAGCAAATCTCGTATGAATTTTGGAGCTTTAGTTTCCTCGTTGTGCATTCAGGAGATTATTCATATTTCTAGTACGCAGTAAGGATCCTTTCCTTTTTAGTATTTAGGAGTTCCTTTTTTTTTATTTGGACATCCTAAGCTAATTCATTTGTGTCCTATAGCTTCCAAAATCCTTTATATGCTTAATTCTCTAGAAGGGTCAAAGCTTTCTCTTGCAGACAAGGTTACATTGGTGAATTCAGTTATTCCCTCAATTTTCATTCACTCTTTCATGATTTCCTAGGGGTATTCTTCACGATTTGTGTCATGCTATTAAAAAATCAATTTGGTTAGGCCTATTACTGTTGCTTAGAATGTTTGCGTATCCCCCAAGAGGCTGGTGGGCTAGGGTTAAGGATATTGCAACTTTTAATAAAGCCCTGGGGGCTAAATTTGTCTAGTGTTTGCTTACTGATTCTCAAACTACCTTTTCTTTTTTGAGAAATAGGTTTTGTACTCGCCTTATTTCTAGCAATAGACATTTTATGTAGTCATCCGTATAGCTTGACATTCATACACTCTATGATTCCATAATGCAATGGATGATTTGGCAGCTTAGTGAGAATTCCTCTATCCATTTCTATAATGATAATTGGTTAGGTTATAAAATTTCTTCTCTTTCGAATGTTTCTGTCATTATGAAAGTTGCTTTTAGTCAGACTGATTCTCTTATATGGATACAAAATTCTTATGGTTGCTTGGATTGCAAAGTTATTATTCTATTCTTCATCCACCTAGCCATTCGGTTTACAGGGCAAAGTTTATTTGGAGTAGTTTTATTCCTCCTTCTTATTATGTGGTGATTTGGAGAGCTCTACATATTCGTTTGCCCACCGATGATCACCTAGCTAAAGTTAGACTGTTATTTCTAGCTAGTATGCTTTATGCTCATCTGATTGTGAGACTATAGATCATTTATTTTATTTTATCCTCGTGGCTTAGGCTCTTTGGAAAGCTATGTTCTTAGCTTTTGAGCGCTTTTGGCATTTACATCCTTCTTTGTTTAGGTTTTTTTTCAATGCATTGATATCAGATTATGCTCTTAGATTTATAATCTATGGCGTGTGGCTATTGTTACAGCAATTAACTCTTTTTGGGCAGTAAGGAATTCCATTCTTCTCACTTCGGTTTGACATGTCCTCCGTGATATAGATGACTCTTTCTTGGGCTTTATGGCCATTACTCAAGCTTATTTTAGAATTTTACATCTTCTTAGGATCAAGCCTAAGCCATAGCTGGCTCTGAAAATAATTCCTGCTGTTTGGCATGCTCCAGTGGCTAGTTGGTTAAAGCTTAATATAGATGGGGCGACAAACGATTTTTCTGGGCCCGCTGGGTGCGGTGGTGTTTTTCAAATTGTTGTGGATTCATTCGAGGTGCATTTTATTATGAGATTGGTATTTCAATAGCTTTTTGCTTTGAGTTACAGGCTGTTATTCGTGGTATGGCATATGCAGTTTCTTTTGGCTGGAATCACATTTGGCTTGAATGTGATTCTATTTGCGTGGTTCATCTTCTTTAGAAGCGCTCGACGCATATTCTATGGTGTGTGCGTCTGTCTTGGCTTAAAACTTTGAATTTCATAAACTCTATTGCTTTCAGAGTTTCCCATATATATCAAGAAGGAAATCAAGTTGCTGATGGTCTCCCCAAGTTGGCTGTTAATTCAGATGCTAATGCTTAGATCCACTTACTCCTTTCTAATATCTTTCATGCTTATGTCTTTGACTTATAAGTGAATTGTACCTTTAGAGTTACTTAATTTTATTCTTTTCCTACCCCGAGTTGTGGGTACTGAGTACTCTTTTCCCTTTTTAGGGTTTTCCCTGATGGGTTTTTTACCTAAAAAGGTTTTAATGTGTCTTAATGTTAGGTTTGTTGATGATATGTGGCACCTAGGTACAAGTTTATGGAGCCTAGATGCCAATGCCTATACTTCTCTTTTACATTCTAACTCCAAGGCTTGTCTACAGTTAGGTTTAGACTATTCTTTGTTACTTTTATTTCTTTTATTTTTAGTAATATTAACTACTTTACTCATGCTTTAGGGTTATGTGCCTACCTAGTAGGGATGTTTCCTTAAGGTTTCTTGAGTTAGGTAGTTATCTTTTCGGGTTATTATTTTTATACAAAATTAATTTTCTTATAATAATAATAATAATAATAATAATAATAATTGTTAATTTTATTATTCTTATTATTTTTTATTATTAATTTTCTACATATTATTATTCTTATTATTATTAATTTTATTAATCCATTTATTATTATTATCATCATCATCAGTCGAAATCTTCGAATTTTTAGGAATGTAACAATGAAAACCAATTATGTGTTTTTGCATTTAAAACTTCAAAATTACACTTTATAAATTGAATTTACAAATTCATTAATCCAAAATTAGATATTGAAATCGAGTTCTAAATGTGTAAGGAAGCACTTGAAACTGTAGCAATAAATATTCATTTTGTGATTGAGGATAAATTAAGCTTCTCCTTAATTAAAAATTAAGGAGGTATAAGAAGTATATTTGTCATGATATTCAAGTAAAACATCATACAAGAACCAGACAGATCTATAGAATGCCATGGATTTGGTGTGCATTGATATATTTTTGTTCACCATATAACTAATGATCACACATTTCAGAATGCCATAGATTTTGTGTGTATTGATATATTTTTGTTCACCATATAACTAATGATCAGACATTTCCTTCCACTTTATTTTACATCTTTGGCCTACTTGCACTTTAAGACTAACCATGCCAAAGATAAGAAAGTCCAGCACCTTCATCAAGAATTTAGTTAAACTTTACCTTAATAATCATTTAAATAGATTGCACTAGCTTTCTAGAAAATATAAGTTGTTACAAACATAATGGTGATGACGAAGATAAATGAGAAGGTAATAATAAACAACTCAGAACCCCCCAAAAGTTGAAATGTCCAACCCTCCTTAGGCAATCCTCGCTTACTATGATCAAAAAAAATTGTGGGGGCTTTAGGGAGTCCAGATCTTTTCTTCCCCTTATCACTTACCTTTAGAGCAGCTAATACTTTCCTTCCCATTTCTACTTTTGATGCCTTGGATTCTGTACAACAACTACGAACTCGAGCAGCCCATAATGTCTCTATTGTCGTCACCAGTGCCCTTTTTGGGATTAATTGTGAGTTAAATTTTCTTTCCTGGTTCAATTCTGAAGAAATGGAAGAACCATTTGGTGTTCCTAAAGATTGAGCTCATGTCTCACTGTTATTATTAATCTAGGATCCACTACTTTCCACATCAAGATTCACAAATGTGCGATTCCCAATTAAAAGCTGATTACTAGAAATTGCATTAGCAATATTTCCAGACTCCTTATCACCAAGATTATTGCTTTCTGTGACTGAAATATATAAGCCCTTTCTTTTACCCTTTACCAATATCCTTGAACCAAAAATCCCCATTAATGTGAAGACTATCAGCTTTGGTGTTAAAACTTCTCTGGGAGATCTAGGTTTATCCTGGGACATGCCCTCCAACTTCTAATAAAAGATTGTATAATTAGAACAACTTAAGCAACATCTATATCTTACTTTAGCGCAAGGTTAGTTTAGATTCACTCTTTTTGAACTCTACAACTTGTGTACTTATATCAAGTATGGTAAAAGGTCTTTTCGACAGTTAAATATTGAACATGGAGTTAAATTATTTGACATCTTATGAAACTGTGAAAGCATACTTAAACCATGTTAAACACTACTAGGATACATCTATTTAAAAAGATGAAAGGCGGGAAACTTTATAAAACAATATCAGCTCCAAATTGATACGAAAGCATATGATCTTTTCAACTCAAAGTCGATATGATACCCTATAGTTAGATGACCTACGAATTATCTAATACCACATATGGTCAAGAAATGCGATGCAAAATATAGAACACGTCAATAATCCCAACTTCTAAATGTAAGCAATTCTTTAAACCTTCCTCTAGTTTGAAACATATAAACTGGAAAATTCAATCATACAAAAACTCTATTATGATTTCGAAATTACCCAAATTATAAAAGAAAAAAGGAAAGAAAGAAGAACTTAATAACTGAATTTAGAGAAATAGTCATAATTTCGCTTCTGTTTAAGGTCAGACGATAGTGAGATACTGAGAGAGAAAATAGAGAGCTCTGTGTTTGTGGACATAAAGTGGATGATCTGTGACACAAGATTACCACCCTAAATTAAAATGAAATTACGATTTACACAAGATTGCCATAGATTGTACTCGGTTAACAAACAGAAAATACATGAACTGACTCAAGTGACCTTGATGGCTTTAATAGCGTATTCAACTTGAAACAATCTTCCTTTAGCAGAGAAGGTGTTCACCCTTGTATCATACTCGGTCCTTTCAAAGGGGTACACACACACGCAAACAAATCGGAGTCAGAAATAAAAAAGATCAAATCTTTTCCATTCTAAGAGAGAAAGGAGCAAAAAGAGAGATTAACCATTTGAGTAATCATGGTGATCATGAATGGAATAGCTTACCTCGTAACAAATAGATTTAAACTAAACACAGATGATCAAGAATGAAAGAGGCAAGAATATAAATAGTCACTCCTTATTAGCATCTGATTGACTTTTTGAAGAGCCCTTCTTGATAAAAAAGATAAGTGAGAGTGGAGACAGCGAGAAGAGAGGGACGAAATTGTCCAGTAGTGAGAGAGACGTGCTTACCTATTTTGGATGTGCGTGGAATAGGTAAAGACAAGTTCATGTGATCTTCACTCATTCCCTCATGGCTGGGAATGGGTAATCTTAGGAATAGATATTCTGGTAACTTTTTTCCAAGCAAACAACATAATATCTAATAAGTAGGAAAAGATGAGTAACAGAATACCTATTACCCTTGTTCGCTCAAGGTTACACGCACTAAGTTTTATTATTTATATCCTTGGTAATTACCGTAAGCACACGGGTCATTCACGGAGTACCTAGGGTGTCGATCTCACGAGGAAGGGAAACTAATCCTAAAATCTAAGTTCGCCCTAAACTATAATAATTCTAAACAAATAACTAATGCAAAACTTAAATAAATCAATAATTAAATATAAGAATTTAAAGTGCAGAAAGTCACAAAATAGCAAACTCA
Organism: Erythroxylum suave; assembly: GCA_027563595.1. Lineage (NCBI taxonomy): Eukaryota > Viridiplantae > Streptophyta > Magnoliopsida > Malpighiales > Erythroxylaceae > Erythroxylum > Erythroxylum suave. Next base: position 29,720 of record JAOSBN010150890.1, on the reverse strand, counting down.
CACAAATAATACGATAATCAACATAGAAATAACCCAGTGAGAGAAAGGAAGATTTAATTTGAAACTAAAGAAAATCTAATCAATTATGTAATTTTCAACTTAACAGGCCTAGACGATCCTATGGTTAATTACTCTCCCTCTAGTTATAATTATTAACCCTAATTGATAATCCCTAATATAAATTATTGAATCGCGATATCTTGATTCGCGGTTGACCAAAAACCTAAATTAGTTCTAAGTTGTCTATTAACCTACTAGGAATCTATGCTCGATCTCTCATTACATGACCCCTACCTGTTTGATTAAGTTCTCTACCTATCGATTCACCTAACTCTCATTAGCCCAAATCAATGATTTTTACTTAGCTCACCCTTTCAGTTTATTAACAAGTTATTAAGAACCAAAACTGAATCACAATTAAATCGAAATAAAACACAATCAAATAAACTTTATTAATCTTAAGAATAAAAAAACTCGAAGGTGAGCATAGACAGTAAATCAACTCTCAACAACAATAATTTTAATGAATATCTTTAATAAAATAAAAATAAAAATAAGAAATATTGTCAGAGCAGATCTTGAAGCCAGTGACTGCAGGAAACTGCTTGTTCCAGGAAGTACATCACGTCAAACTTATCTGCATGTCTCTCTTCCTTTGTCTCCTTCCTCAATTGCTTGACCTCTCTCTAGGTTTCTCTCAAAATTTACAGAATCCTCTTTTTGTCATGACTCTATGTGCTCTCTAAAGACTGTTGGTGGCTATCACACCATATCCTATTTATTCTATAGAAGCCCTAGGTCAAATTCGGGGTCAAAAAGGTCCGAAAAATCACTCAAAAGTCAAGTTTTCATATAAGCCCGACACAAGGCACAATCATAGCCCTGCATGTGACGATCGTAGCTGGTGCTTTAACCTTTCTTTCAGGATCATGGCCCAATGTGCACGATCATGGCCTGGCTACTACCAGCTCTTCCTTCTCTGTCACGATTCTGGTTAATGTGTCCTTTTCAATTATACACACACATTAATAATTTTTCGGTCCCTCAGACTTTATAACAGTTCCTAAATATTTTCCCTGAAAATTTAAGCTCATCACAAGTCTGGTAGGTTTTTATTTAAAACATATGCATTTTTTAAAATTATTATTATCAAACCAGGGCTTAGTCTTTTACTCGGAGGCAAATTGTTATTAACAACTTGGTTGAAACATCATTATAGCCTTTTTACACGAAAGCATACATTTGTGATATGTGTTGGTTTGGTTACTTAGCTATTATCACGTTTTCAACTGGCTACTAGCTCTATTCATAACCTGAAGGCCAGCGGAATAGTGATTAATTTAATAAAATTTTTTCAAATTTATTGCCTACCTTATTGGTTTTAGATATTTATTTCCATGAAAAATACTAATTAAGCTAGTTAAGATGAAATACCTCAAATTATGTATGAATGTGACAATCTAATGGGTGTTAAATTTACCCTAAGTCGTAATTAGTCTGTATATTTATCCAAAGGCCCTTTAATTCACTAATTTCACAGGCTAATGATCATTCACAACCTAATTGACTATGTATAAAGTAAAATGAATTTTAATCAATGTAAGCCATTGACAAATTAATGTAAGCCATTGACACATTCACACACTTCACACAATGCAATATAACACTATCATATGGTATACAAAGTCACATACAAAAGCAAAAACATAGAACCCCTCCCCACACTTAAACAACACATTGTCCTCAATGTGAGAAGGAGTGCACACAAACACATAAAACAAAAAGGAAAGACATAATTAAAGTAAACAAGAAACAAATAAAATTGAAAATTAAAATAAAAGCAAAAATAAACAGAAACAACCTAGAACTGAAGGCTAATTGGGGTAAGAAAATTAAAAACAACTAGGTTAGAAATAAATCTTATGAAGATGGAGGTGGTGATGGTGTGTCCCTGAGACTCTGCATGACTTGCTAACAGTTTATTAAAATTAAAACTAACTATCACTAACCTTTTCAAAAAAAATCTAAATATTTGCTAATTTAAGGTCTTCAACTTGACCTTCCATCCAGGAAGGCATTTACAATAATTGGAGACAAGGAAATCTCTTCCTTATCTTTGGGAAGTGCTCCTCCAAAATACAACTTGCACCAATGCTTATTGACCTTAAAAGTCTCCTTATTAGTGTTTACCAATTTGAGCGCTCCATGATCAAAAACTTGAATGACTGTAAAAGGTCCACTCCATCTAGACTTCAACTTCCCTGGAAATAGCGTCAGTTGAGAGTTATATAGTAAAACTATGTCTCCTACTTTCAATTCTTTTTGCTTAAGGCAAGCGTCGTGCCATTTCTTAACCTTTTCCTTGTAGAGTTTGGCATTTTTTTAAGCATTAAAATGAAATTCTTCAAGTTCATCTAGTTGGATATCTCATTTTTCACTGGCTTGCTTCCAATCAAAGTTTAATGCTTTGATCGCCCAATACACTCGATGTTCTAGTTCGACCAGTAGATGACATCCTCTCCTGTACATGAGTCTGTATGAAGTTGTTTCAATGGTTGTCTTAAAAGTTGTCCTATAGGCCCATAAAACATCAGCCAGCTTTGCTGCCCAATCCTTTTGGGAGTTGTTCACCGTCTTTTCCAGAATTTGTTTTTATCTATTGATTAACAACTTCAACTTGGCCACTAGTTTGTGAATGGTAAGGTGTAGCAACTTAGTGGTGTATTTTGTATCGTTTTAGGAGGACATCAAAAGATTGGTTGCAAAAATCTATACCTCCATCACTTATTATTGTATATGGCACTCCAAACTGATTAAATAGCCGTTTAATGAACTTCTGCACTACCTTCCCATCATTGGTCAGAGATGCTATCACTTCACCTTATTGCGATACATAATTGACCCCCACTAAGATGTACATTTTCCTTATTAAAGATGGAAATGGACCCATAAAATCAATGCCCCAGACATGGAAGACCTCTACCTCTTAAATGTTGGATAAAGGCATCTCATCCCTTTTAGACAGGTTGCCTATCCTCTGATATCGATCACAATAGGCCACATAGGTTTGTGCATCCTTAAATAACTGTGGGTAGTAAAATCCACTCTCTAATATCCTAGTCACCAGTTTGTTGGCTCCATACTACCTAGCATACTTCCCTTCAAGACATTGCTTAAGGATGTCTAACATTTCCTCATCCGAAACACAATGTCACATTATCCCGTCTATACAAGCTCTATACAAGGTTGGTTAATCCAATATATAACGGCTACAATCATGCAAGAACTTCTTCTGCTATTGGTAAGATAGATTTGATGGAAGTTTACCACTGGCCATATAATTATTGATGTCTACAAACCACAGTGTAGTCAAGCTCTCGAGTAGCATTAGAGTTTCATTAGGGAAATTATCGTTAATATCAAGTCTGGATAAGTGGTCAACTACCACATTTTCAGCTCCCTTTTTATCTCTCACTTCTAAATCTAATTCCTACAAAAGTAACACCTATTGAATTAACCTAGGTTTTGCATCTTTCTTGTTGAAAAGGTATTTTAATGTCGCGTGGTCGATAAATATAATCACCTTTGATCCCAAAATGTATTGTCGAAACTTATCACGTGTATACACTATTGTAAGTAATTCCTTTTTTATAGTGGTGTAATTCTGCTGGGATCCTGCAAAAGTCTTACTAGAATAGTAAATTGAATGCAACTTTTATCTTTTCATTGAACCAAAACGCAACCCATGGCCTAATCACTTGCATCGCACATCACTTCAAACGGTAGTGTCCAGTCTGGTGGTGATAAAATTGGTGTCGATATTAATGCCTCCTTTAAGGTATTGAATGTAGATATACACTTATCCCCAAACAAGAAGGGTACATCCTTGACTAAGAGGTTTGTTAAAGGTCTTGCAATTTGGGAAAAATCCTTGATGAAGCGATGGTAGAACCTAGTATGACTTAATAATCCTCACACACCTTTTACATTACTTGGTGGTGGGAGCTTCTCTATTACCTTTATCTTTTCTCTATCGACTTTGAACCCTTGATGTGAGATTTATGCCATGGCACTATCCGTTCTTGTATCATAAAATGACATTTCTCCTAATTCAGCACCAGATGTGATTCTTTACACCTTTGAAGAACTCTATCCAAATTAGTTAAACACATGTCAAAAGAGCGCTAAAGACTAAAAAATCATCTGTGAATACCTCCATTAAGTCTTCTATCATGTTTTCAAAAATTGACATCATGCATCTCTGAAATGTGGCTGGAGTGCTACAGAGTTCGAAAGGCATCTGTTTGAATGCAAACATACCATAAAGGCAAGTGAATGTGGTTTTCTCCTAATCGTTAGGGTAGATGACAATTTGATTATAGCCTGAGTATCTGTCTAAGAAGCAATAGAATAAATCCTTTCTATCATCTGGTCTATGAATGGGAGAGGAAAGTGATCTTTCTTAGTTACTGAGTTGAGATTTCGATAATCTATACACACTCTCCGTCCTGTGACTATTCTTGTCGAAATTACTTTTCCACTTTCGCTCTCTATCATCGTCATTCCTCCATTTCTTGGTACGCATTGTACCGGGATGACCCATTCACTATTAGAAATGGGATAAATTATCCTTGCATCTAGGAGTTTGATGATTTCCATCTTACCTACCTCCTTCATGATAGGATTCAGCCTCTATTGATGCTCCCTCACTATTTTACATACTTCCTTTAATTTTATTTGATGCATGCAAACATTCGGGCTTATTCCTTGAATGTCAACAATTTACCATCCGATTGCTTTTGTCGGCCTCTTAACAACTTCCACCACCCTATTTTCTTGCTTCTCCCTCAACTAGTTAGAAATTATTATTGGTAGATTTTGACCTTCACTAAGAAAGTTATACCTGAGGTATGGAGATAAAGTCTTAAGCTCTAATGTCGGAGGCTTCTCTAAAGATTGTGGTATAGGTGATTTAATCCAAACTAATTTTTCTTGAGGCACTGGAACATTTGTCCTCTCCATCTCATCATCTTCTTTAGATTAAGGATTTTCATCCTCTGCTTCCAATGATTCACTTCTGCAATGCAACTCTCAATTTGTTCTCGCAATTTTGATCCAATACTTCATCTTTCATGTATGCACTACTCGTTATTGGATTCTTTAAGGCCTTATTCATATTAAGTTCAACCTGATCTTTGCCTATTTGGAATGTCAATTTACCTTTATGGACCTCAGTTATAGCCTTACTGGTGTTCATAAATGGTCGACCTAAGATTAGTGGGTAGTTCTTATCTTCTTCAAAATCAAGAACCACAAAATCCACTAGAATAATGAACTTATCTATTCGCAATAGAACATCTTCCATAAATCCCAATGGCCTTTTAATTGATTGATCAGCTAACTGACTTAAAATTAATGTGCGCTTTCCCAGTCCTAACTTTCTGAATATTGACAAAGGCATCAGATTAAAGCTAGCTCCCAAATCACACAAACACTTTGTAAATTCCAATTCACCAACCACACAAGGTATTATGAAACTTCCTAGATCTTTCAACTTCGAAGGAATTTGACTGGTGTCTATTAAGCTACAAATACCTATTAGGGTTACCGTCTAATTATTGTCCCTAAGTACCCTTCTTTGATAATATATCCTTTAAAAATTTTGCATATTTTGACATATGTTCTAATGCCTCAACAAACGAGAGATTTATCTATAGCATTCTTAGCTTCTCAAAGAACTTTACAAAATTTTCACCTAATTTCTTTTGTAATCGTTAAGGGAAAGGAATCTTAGGTTAATAAGGCAAAAGTGCAACATAAGAAGGATATTTGCTCATACTTGCTTCTTTCTTATTTTCTTGATTTTCTTAACTGGTTTAATAGGCTCCTCTATTGTTCTTATGGGTACTTCAATTTCCTTCCCACTTCGGAGTGTGATAGCCTTTAATTGCTCCTTTGATTTAATTGCTCCCTTGATTTAATGGCTTTTAGTGACTTGCGCAAATTTATCTTCTAGCTTTTTGTTTGCATCATCTAAAGTCCCAAGCTTATCTAGAATTTTGTTCAACTTGGCTTCCATCAAGCTTGCCTTATCATGCTAGAAGCTTGATTTCCCCTAAGGCCTAAATTGCCCTCCATTGTTATTATTTGACCAGGAAAAGTTGTGGTGTTTCTTCCACCTGAGGTTGTATGTGTCGAAGTAGGGATTATTACCCCCTTCTCATCCAAATTGAGCACCTATATAGTTGACTTGCTCCGGGTTGTCTTCTCTTATCAGGTAGCAGTCCAGCACGTCATGATCCAGTTGGCCGTATAGCTCACACTTCAATCGCATAACTCCTTAAGCTGATGATGATGCCTTCATATTACTGACTTATCACGTCAATTTGTCGATCTAAGCTTGCATCTCCATCATCTGATCAACTACGATAACTCCCTTATACTCTCTAAAGGTAGTAGGTTGCTTACTTCTCTCACGTGCCCATATGCAGTTGTTACTAGCCATCTCTTTTATCAACTCCTCTACTTGTCGTATTGATGTTGCTATAGTATGTGGGTTCATTCTATTGTAAAATGTCTGCAGTAAGAACTCCTCGGGTAGGTTGTGGTGTGAGCTTCTCCTCAGCAGGTGTTTGTAACGCTCCTATTTTTCTAAATTGACTCCCCATCACCTTGTTGGAAATTGGTGATTTCCTTTATTATCTTCATGGTCTTCGTCAATAGGAAGAATTTATCAAGAAAGGCATGCACTAGCTACTCCCATGTCGTAATGTTAGTGGGGTTCAGTGAATGATACTAAGCATGAAAGGAATCAACCTGAATCTAATTGCGTCTTTTGACATCTGGTGATACAGAAAGATATCACAGATCTCGAGAAAACTCACGATGTGTACATTTGGGCCTTCATTCACTAGTCTATAAAATTAGACGTTTTGCTAAAGTATGTTCAGGAGGGCTAGCTTGATTTCAAATGAGACCGCTTGAATAGGCGGTCTAGCCACTCCTTAATTTGCTAGATTAAACCCTGGCCTCATAAAGTCCAGAAGGGTCCTTTGTTGTTGCCTCCCAAGGTTAACTTCTTGATCCATATTCCTTTGAAATTCCTTAGCCATTTGTGATTTCTTGATCTCTTCCTCTTCCTCTCCCCGAGCTTTCCTAAGGGTTTGTTCTAATCACGTTATGTCTAAACCTATTGCCTCTGCTGCATGACTCAAAACCTTTGTGACTCTTATGTTCATGCAAAAGCATGATTCCTAAAATAAAAAAATGAAATAAAAACGAAAATTAAAAACTACTATAATTCCTTAAACTATAGAACTAAATTGGTCCCCCCGATAAAGGTGCCAAAAACTTATTTGCTCAAGGTTACACATATTAAATCTTACTATTCATAACCTTGTTAATTACTACAATTGCATGCATCATTGGCATGGTACCTAAGGTGTCAATCCCACAAGGAAAGGAAACTAGTCCTAAAATCTAAGGTTGCCCTAAACTACAAAAATTTTAAACAAATAAATAATGCAGAAATTTAATCAATCAATAATCAAATATGAGATTTTAAAGTGCAGAAAGTCACAAAATAGCAAACTCAAACAAACAATCTAAAAATCAAGCTAGAAATAACGAAGTGAGATAAAGAGGGGTCTAATTCGAAACTAAAGAAAATCTAACCAATTATGTAATTTCCTACTTAACGGGCCTAGACAATCCTAGGGTGAATTACTCTTTCTCGAGTTATAATTCTTAACCCTCATTAATAATCCCTAATTTAAATTATAGAAAAGCGATTTCTTGAATTATGATTAACCGAAAACCCAAATTAGTTCTAAGTTGTCTATTAACCTACTGAGAATCCATGCTCGATCTCTAATTAGATAACTTTACTGGTTTGATTCAATTCTCCACCTATCGATTCAGTTAACTCTCACTAGCCCAAATTGATGATTTTTACTTAGCTCTCCCTCTCAGTTTATTGCCAAGTTATTAAGAACTGAAACTGAATCACAATTAAATCGAAATAAAAAATAATCAAATAAACTTTAATAATCTCAAGAATTAAAAAACCCAAAGGTGAGTACAAATAGTAAATCAATACTCAACAACAATAATTCCAATGAATATCTCAATGTCATACATTAATAAAATTGAAATAAAAATAAGAAATACTATTGGAGTAGATCTTGAAGGCAACAACTATGGGAAGCCACCTGTTCCAGGAAGTATGTCACTTCAAACTTATCTCTGTGTCTCTCTTCCTTCATCTCTTTCCTCAATCAATTGATCTCTCTGTAGGTTTCTCTCAAAATTTATGGAATTCTCTATTTTTCATAACTCTCTGGGCTCTCTAAAGGCTATTGGTGGCTCTCACATCATGTTTTATTTATTCCGTGGAAGCTCTAGGTCAAATTCAGGGTCAAAATAGTCCAAAAAATCACTCAAAGATCGAGTTATCTTGTCTGCCCGACATAGAGCACAATCGTGGCCCTGCATTTCACAATTATGGCCAGTGCTTTAACCTTTCTGTCACGATCATGGCTTAATGTGCATGATCGTGGCTTAACTGGGGGCTTTCTACCACGATCATGGCCCGGCTACTACTGGCTCTTCCTTCTCTAGCACGATCGTGGCTAATGTGCACGATTGTGGCCTATGTCTTTTACCCCCAAACTCTTTAAATCTTCACTGTTCTTTCCCGTTTACCCTGCAACACTAGCACACACATCAAGGTACCTAAAAAATATAACAATTAAGCTCAAAAATTCAAACTAACCCCTAAAAACACTTAAACACACAAACTTACCCAATTAAACCCTAAATAGACACTCAAAACTCAAATTCACACTAATTACATAACAAATTACACCCTAAAACATCATGCAATTTATAACTATACCGAACAGGCTGAAGTATTTATAAGAAGATCTAACAAAAGCTATAAAAAAAGTAAGTATTTATAAGAACAAATCAAGCTAACCTTCTTTAAGTTGAGTCTAGGAGCATTTAAACACAAATATTAAAGGTTAATTTTCCCTCTTCATAAACTGATCCCAATCACAAGGTCTTCATAAACCCCATCCTTAGGATTGCATACTAAACAGGATAACCAATCCTTCAATAAGCTATTATAACATCGTATATTGGATTGATACCCACATCAAGAAAAGAAGATATAGGAATGTCCTTAACTCAAATATGAATCCAACTGGTTAGTAATTAATAGTAAAAACACTAGCTCAATTTTTGAATCTTCTCCCTCTCTCTTGCTATAATTTAAAATAAGAAATAAATGTTAAAATTCAATTCTTAATGAAATTTGATTATTATAACTCTTTCTTATTTTATAATAAGAAATCTAAAAATGAAGCCCTATAGTGAGGAAAAACTAGTTGATTAAGAATAAACTAATGTTCTTAATAAACGTTGATAAACTAAATTAAAGTAATAATAAAATACAATTTTTTAAAAGTTGAAAGAATATACACAAGATCCCAATTTACAAAAAAATTATTTAAAAAATAAAAATTCCAAATTGATTAATAAAATGGAAAAAAGAATTACATTTTATTATGGCATTACAAGCCTAAATATATGGTTAGTATAATCTTAAATAAAGTAAGAATACTATATTCTTACGTAAGGTAGGATTACCAGTTAGTGCTCTAAAGCATGAATATTGGAGTCCTAGTTAATGAAAGATTAGAAATTAACTTCCTAATAGATACTAGAGCCCTTGTTACTTTGTTATGATCATCATCTTTCTTTATTTACCCTAAATTTTTTAAAGCAATCAAATATTATCAATAAGTGTTTTTGTGATATTATCAAATATTTTCATTTGTTTTTACTAGGATTTAAAAATGCTTTCTCTATTTGTACTATAGTTCATAATTCATGAAAAAAAAACTTAATTTTAGGATTTAAAATGTACATAAAATTTGTGTTTAGTTATTTATAATTAAAATTTTCAAATTTTGAAAGATATATCCTTAACTATTCCCTTTGATCATACCACTATCTTGCAAAAATCCATGACCTAATGTTCACTCAAAGAGGAGCACTCCTTTTAGATTTATAACTGCTTATGCCATGTTCAGGGTTTCTAGGAAGTAGTGGTTAAGGGAGTGAATCAAGTGGTTGTTAAGTTTTGAACGTTCAAAACTCTATAAAAACTTCTTGAGTGTTAATTAGGAAATCAAATTGCTCAACTTATAAACAATCTCTAGCTTAGCTTAAAATCTTGAAGAAACTAAGAATCTTCTCTAAGCATCCCAAAATGGTCTTTATAATGTTCCATTAAGTGTGATTAAACTATTAGAAAAAATAAACCTCTATGGGACTATATTTAAGCCTTAGAAATTCATCTTCCAAAGCTAAATAAAAGTCCATAATCATTTGGATCAAAGATGGAAATGGCAACAAAAAATTTTTTATTCCTCATTGCCTACTAGAAGGAATAGAAAACAATCTCTTGTAAAAAGAAATGAGGAGAAAGCACTAATTTTTGGAAAAAAAGGAACTTATTTCTCTTATTAAAGACTGTTTTTAAAGAACATTATGTACTCTACTAAAAGGACCTCCTCCGAAATTACCTTAAATGATTTCATTTCCTACTCACTCTTCAAAAAAACAATGTCAATTCCTTATTTAAACTTTTACATTGAAAGAAATAAAGAGGTTGGTTTTTAGTTTAAACGCTTCTAAAGTTCCTCGCCCTAATGGCACTTATTACTTTTAAAAAAGCCTAGAGTTAAATGATGTTGCAAGTAGGGAAAACAAATTTTGAATTCTTCTTAAGCTTTAAGTTATTGAAAGCTTAGAGCAAAACTCAATTATTCCTAATTCCCAAAGTCAACAATGCCACCACTTTAAAGAGTTAAGACTTCTAACTTGTTTTAATACATTTTTCAAGGTCATTGCTAAGCTACTAGCTATAAGGCTTAAATTATTTATTTAGTCTTCAATCCATCCATCATAAGCAATGTTCATAGATAGTAACATTCTCCTAGAAACTAACACTTTCCCTATTTGAGTTTTTCAAAGAGAAAATTCTGTTTGAGTTTTTTCTGTTTAAAGTAACATTAAAGATGTAACTCATACTCTTACCACCATCATTGAGCCATAAAGTTTTTGCTTTTTGTCTCAATAATGAGTAATGTTTATTAAGAGCTTTATTTTATGTATTTAAGGCTTCACTCCACTTTTGCTTTAATTATGCATTTCCAAGTTTATGCTATAGATTACTTTACACAGAGATTAACTCATCACTTGCTTGATTAATGTTAGGATGTTTGTTATTGACTTTTTTCTAGATGTATCTTTTTAAGCTCTCCCTTTAATACCTTAAGTTTCCTGTACATTTGAAGGATTTAAATCAATTCACTTCCACACCAAGACCTATATTAATAAGCTTTTCAAAACCCTCTATATTCATTAGTATATTATTCTAAAATGTGATCTAATCTTATTTTTCTTTAATTTTTTATTAAATTTAAAAGAGACATGATCTAAGTATATAATTGAACAAATGAGCAAATGCTCTTATTGAATTTTGAATGCCATTCTGATTGAAATTTTCCTTATATCCATTTTTTGATTTAGAGGTTATCTCGTTCATTTTTACCTCTTATGCTCGCAAAGTAAGATTGAAATTCCTTTCAAGAAATCCAAGTGTAATTGATAGAGCTATTTAGATTTTCTAATGTTGTACCAAAATGAGTACTTATAAAACTTATGATTATCTCCTTATACAAATGTAACCAATATATCATGTGTATATAAGTTTAACACTAAATGAATTATTTGATTAGTGATTATGGTTTGTTGAAAACTATCTTTTGGTTGAATTCTACAATTATTATCCCATTAAGAGGTGCTTGATGGGTTAATCATCAACTAGTCCTTATCAAACAACTAAGAGAAATGGTTGGCCTTTTTTTTCATTCAATCTAGTTTTTAGTAATCCTATAATTTGAGGTCGTTTTAGGAGAAAATGATCTTTAAAATTTTTCTATTTTTCAAGGTAATTCGTACCGTTGACATTTTATATAATAATTACTAGGGAAAGTTAAGGGTATTAGAACCTTTAATCATATCATTTCTTCTTATTTTGCTAGTAATTCTACATTTGAGTTGTTAGGAGGTTTTTCCTGACTGATCCCTTACAAAGGATAGAGAACAAGGATAAATTAGCTTCTCTCTTAGTGATCTGTCGTCTATGTGGTATTTATTGAAAGTTTCCATCTATATGATTGACCATCATTTACAACTACTCTTCCATCTCATTATGAGCATTGCCTTTCAATCTAGATATGTTGTTTCTTTATTAGATTGCATAATAATCTTTTACCAATTACTTACTTTCACTTGGCTAACCATTGTTTATGTTGGGGCAGGGGGTTATAAGTACTTACTACCATATTATTCGACTTCCCATTGTTTATAGTTTCTTTAGTGTCTTTCATTGCTCCATCTTTTAGAAAATACAAGATATTCTCTATACTATTTCTATTCACTTTAGCTTTTGTGATATCTTCAAAAATAAGTCTCTTACTTTTAGTTATCCATATTCTCTTCTCTTGTCCCATATTAGGTTCCCCTTGGTATGGGAGTTTAACTTCTTATTCGATAAATCAACATTCATTAACTTTTAAGCATTTTCTTACATGCCTAATCCTTCTTAGGCATACGATATTTTCCATGTAAGCTTATAGGCCTTTTTAAGGAGCTTTCTAAATAGTTCAAGATACTTTTTGAATAATATTTTAAGGGAAGTTCATCCAAATAAGTAAGATATTTATATTAATTTTATCTGAACTCATTTTAGATATATATTTCTAATATAAAAAGAGATTAAATTGAACGTACTAAGGCCCTATTTTAAATGTATAAGCATGTTAATTTTATTATCAAATATAAATGATATCTTCTTCATTGACGGGTGTTTTCTCAAAACCATTCTTTCCCCAATTTGTTTAAGCCCCTTTTTTTCACTAAAGAAAAGGAAGCCTACTTCCTATGAAGTAACCAATGAAGTATGAGCACCATCTTAAGGCTCAGACTTTTAGCACTTCTAGTGGTGTGGAGTCTATTGAAACCTCACCCTAAGAAACATCCCATACAACCTACTTCCAATATTTCTTTCATAGCTTTGAAAGGAGATTGGAAACTTCTCTAGGAAAATGGAACACTTGTGAAGAGAAAATGTTCAACACTTGTGGTACAAAAGGATCTGTAAGGGTTATATTAGGGTAATCTAAACTTGAGGAAGTTGACTAGTTTGTCTTTATAGGTTTACCGAGAGAGTATTTTTGAATTTTTAGTTGAAATAAAGCTTGATTTAAAATAATCTGTGCATTTAAGGCCAAGGTGTATAAACTGTAAGGTTGAGGTGCTTTTGCTCATTTTAAACCATTTATAAAGAGATAAAGAAGTTTTTAGTTAAAAGGACAATGACATTACATTGCTTTAGAGAAAAAATGAAGTGAGGGGGTTATAACAGTGGAAGAATATAAGTTTTTAGCCCTTTGAGGCATCTTTGGTAACATGAGTTCCAGGATATATACCAAGTCTTTTTCTAAACTTTTTTAATTTTTCCACTTAATAATTTATAAATACACAGTTGCTTGCTCCTTAGTCTCAACACAATCTAGTTGATATCACCTTGAATTAATTTTTCTTGAATGATAATGAATTTTCACACGTATTACTCTTGCATGAAAAATTACACTCTTTACTTACCATATTATAGAGTAATTATTACATTATAAGTGTACTAGTGAATTAACTAATTGCTGAAGATCATTTAATAAATGCACTAGCCATATTCCTTATTAAGTTTCCATAGTTTCCTTTATATAATAGATTTAGAATGCACCAATATTGATATTATATATATCCTATAGTTGATCCTCTAGTACTATAATCTTGTCTATAATCAATATCAAATTTTTCAACATTTTTCTTATATAAATTCCAATATTGATTATACTTTTCATCTTCTTTAGGATTTTCTATAGTATATCAAAGTGGAGCTTATTCAACGTTCAAAGTGGGGCTTATTCTACTTTTATATGCATTGGCTAGCCACTCTAAACATATATGTAATGTTTAGTCATGTTAATATAAAGTAGGCTAAGCTATAAGTAAACTATTTATAATTCATTCTCCTTTTTATTCTTTACCATATTCTTCATAAAGTTTTACATTAGATTACATAGGATTAGATTTAAATTTCTACCTAATCATCTAGCATTTTAAGGATAATATCTTTTTTATTGAAATAGATAATTTCATTTATTTTTCTTTTAATTTGAAGTAGTTCAATTCACTAAGGTGATTCATTTGAAAATATATTTCTAGGTGGAATCTTATCTTTTGATATTTTACTTAATTATCATCAAGGATGACTAGATCATATAGAAATGTAAAAATTATACTCTTATCTTTAACCTTCTTAAAAAAAATAGAATGTTTTGTTACTATTATATAATAACCTTGGATCAAGATTTCAATAGTGTTTTTTATACCAAAGTTTTGGTGCTTACATAAGATCCTCCTATGCTTTCGATTACATAATCAAACATACATCTCACATCATTGATATTCTCATCCAAACACTTCATTTTCACTAAAATGTTTCTAAAGTCAAACAATAAAATATATTTAATATATGCAAGAACATGATTGATCAATCTCATAAATCTACTAGTTGTATGATAAGTGTAAATTGCATTTGATATGTTAGAATTGTTATAGTTTGTTAATTATCTATGATTTACATTTTCTAAGGGCCATTACAAACTTTTAAGCTTAAATATTATGGTTTTAAGGTACCTAGATGGGTTTGCTAGTGTTTCAAGGTCAACATTGAAGAATGGAGGAGTTTTAGAGACATTCAGTTCAAAACAATAGCCCAAGATCAGGCCATGATCATGACTGAAGCTCCAGGTTTAGCCCACAATCGTGACAAAAGCTCTAGGTTTGGCCCACGATTGTGGCTTATATGCTAATATCATAACATAATGCTCAGACGTGGGCCATGATTGTGGCCTGCATTTGACAGATGTGCAGACAGTTAGGAACTTTAGATTTCGAGGGATTTTTTAGACCTTTCAGACTTAAGAAAAATCCTAGGGTGTCCCAAAACATAAAAGAGAATAAAAAGAACTTCAAGAGCTAGAGATAAGGGAGCTTTCGTGTAGCCACACTTGAAACCACAAAGGGAGAATATCGAAGGAGAGAAAGAAGAAGAAGGAAGAGGAAGAAGAGGATGACGAATCTGACTCAACGTGCTTCCAGGATTAGGATGTTTTTTGATGTCGCTGCCTTTCATCATCTATTTCAAGTTTTATTTCCTTTTTGTTTTGATTTTATTTTACATAAAATTGAGATGGAAAGTATGATCACAGGATTTGGAATGTTGATGATATTCTAAACTCTCCTTCGAGATTTTATTTTGATTTTATTTTATCAATGTTCTTTTTGTGTTATTGAATTGGTTATTGTGATTTGTTGTGCTTCTTGCATAATATTAAATTAAGAGGTGAACTAAATAAAAAAATGATTGGATTGGACTAATGAGAGTTAGGCGATTCAATAAAACCCACAATGAATCAGATCAATAATTATGCAAAGAGAGATCTCGTATAAGACTTGACAGTTTATTAGAGTGCTTAAAATCTAATTAGTAATGTGAGTCTTTTATTAATTGAGAGAATACAAATTTCAAAATCCAATTAGGGCTTATAGATTAGGATTTAATGGTTATAACTCGAGAGAGAGTAATCAACCTTAGGATCATCTAAAACTGATGCCTATTAACACATTATCTACTAGGTTAGCATTAATAATAGGTAAAATCCCCTTTCTCATAACTTGGTTAATTTCTCTTATTTGATTTCCATTGTGTTTCTACATCACTAAAATTTCATTCTTTTGTGCAATTTTCTGAATTACAACTCTTGCTAATTAATTCCTCGAATTTACTTTTCTTGTGAACTTTAATTCCGTGATTTCAATTTCCTTAGCCTTAGATAACATAAAATTGGATTAGTCCCTCTCCTCATGGGATCGATACCTCTTATACTACAATTGCCACCCTTGTGGTTATGTTATTTGAGGGCTTATAAATTTTAAAGCTCAAATGACACAATCACATTTTTGGTGGTGTTACTAGGAAGGCATATATTAGTTTAATTCTTGTAGTCTAAGTCTTTTTTACCATCTTTTATGAAAACATGTAGGAAGTTTGGGCAAAAAGTCAAAATCATGTTGATTTGGACATCACAAGGCAGTGATGGAGAATCTAAAAAATTAGATATCAAGAAGAGACGAAAAAATGAACATAGAGGATATATATTATAGGGAGCAAGGGACTCTTGCAGATTTCAATGAGCCCCAATTTAGTTGGGAGAATCATCATCCTTATATGAACATGTACACTTCGCAGTAGCAGAACTACCTAGATTTCTATTATTCTAAAAATGTAAATACTCATATAGGATATTAAAACTTATTAGTATTTCAGCAAGATGAGTTCAATTCGTGGGATTCCAAATTGGAAAAAATCATGGATAAGTTAACGGAGATGGAAGAGACCCAGAAGAGATTGGAATAGCAATTTGATCAAGTAATGGAAAATCATGTCTCTTATATTCACAACCTGGAGATTCAAATGAGGCAGCTTTCCTGTGAATTTTGTAAGGGAAGTGTAGAAGACTCTCTAAGCAATACGAAATTACATCAATGAGAGCAATATGAGGCTATCATACTTGGAAATGAGGAAAAGCAAAAAACAACTAGTGGGAAGTCAAGCTGAACCCCATCTTGAAGAAGACTAAGAGATGAAGAAAGAGGATGAAGAAAAGAATGCCCTCCCTATTATTCCCTACATCTTAGTATACCATGCTTGAACATCGAAAAAACTGGGGTAAAAGTCCAGGAGGAGAACCTCATCATTCGAATTAGTGATGACCACATGACATTCAACATGAATGTTGTATTAACGAATCCGGAGGAGGGTGACTCATTTAGAAAAATTGATGCGCTCAAATCTTTAAAGGAATGAGAGGACGAAGAATAGATGACAATGAACATCAAGTTTGAAGAAGCTATAGAGGTCTATATTCAAGAAGCCAAAGAAGAAGAGAAGATGAGGGCGAATGAGGAAAAACCAAGAAAAGAACAATTCACCCTCTAACCTGGGAAAACTATTGGATTTCATGGAAGATTCAGGGAGTTTTGTTATTCCCTATTGTGTGAATAGTTCACTCAAAAGAAGGACATTACTAAGTTTAGTTGGTTTTCATAATTTTTTCAATATTGTCCTTCTAATTATTTTACAATTTGTAGCTTACTTACAGGCTACAAAATTGATGTTAAACAAAAAGGATGGAAGCAAGCTACTCATAATTAATCCTGACTAAGTTTCTAATGATACAAGGTCAAACTAATAACCATAAATTAGCATGTTTAGGGTATATTTAAATTGTTATGCAATTAAAGTTGTTTCATTTCCATAAATAAATATTAGTGATTCAGAATGCATTGCCCTACTAATTCTCTTACTCACTATAAATCAATTATAAGATAAGAAAGCCAATTCGGCATCAATTTCATTTAGTCTCTGCCTCTGACACATCACCACCTTAGTCACCATGAAGGTTTCTGTTGAACAAAAAATAACCACTAGTTTTATGTGTAAAATTGCAAGTATACGAGTCGCAACTTCTAGTAAAAAGTGGATATCGATACCATGAGGATTGTGCTTACGCACTACTTAATTTAGATTTATCTTTGTTTAAGAACCAAAATTTTAAATGGATATAAACTGGAAAATTAAACTAAATTAAAAAACTAATGATGCACCAATGATAACATAAAAATGCAGAAACATGAAATTCAAGATTTTAACAGCTAGAGATCCCTTATTCCTTATCTTATCTCCCTCCTATTTTATTAATTGAATTTGTGCCTCACCTAAGATGTCATAATGTATTATCTACCCTCTCCCAAGGTGTAATTAATTGTCGTCAACCAAATTAAGTGGAAATGATTAAGCAATCTCTCAATCTACAAATTCAATGTATCAATTTAACTAGTTATTAAGTTATCCTATGGGTGATCAACTAATTAGCTGTTCACTCAAGGTTACATGCACTAAGTTTTACTAATTATAACCTTGGTAATTATCACAAGCATACAGGTCATTCGCGTAGTACCTAAGATGTTGATCCCACGAGGAAGGGAACTATTCCTAAAATCTAAAGATGGCTAAGTTTGTAATTAACCTAATTGAATAACTAATGCACAAATTAAATTAATCAAGAATCAAATATAAGAAATTAAAGCACCAAAATAATGAACAAATAGCCAACTCACACAAATTATCCAAAACTCAACCTAAAATGACTAATTGAGAGAAAGGGGGAATTTATTCGAAACAAAGAAAAATTTACCTAATTATGCAATTTCCGACTTAATGGGCCTAGATGGTCCTAAGGTGAATTACTCTCTCTCGAGTTATAATTCTTAACTTTAGTTGATAAAACCTAATTCAAATTATGGGAATTGCGATCTCTCGATCTGCAACTGGTCCAAAACCTAAATTAGTTCTAAATTTGCCTATTAACCTACTAGGAATCTATGCTCGATCTCTCATTACACGACTCTACTGGTTTGATTCAACTCTTTACCTATCGATTTACCTAACTCTCGTTAGCCTAAACCGATGATTTTCACTTGGCTCACCCTCTCAATTTGTTGCCAAGTTATGAAGAATCGAAATTGAATCATAACTAAATCAAATAAAACACAATCAAATAAACTTTATTAATCTCAAGAATAAAACGCCCAAAAGCAAGTTTAGACAAAAGATCAACACTCATCAACAATGATTCCAGTAAATATTCAAATCTCATACATCAATGAAATCCAAAATAGAAATCGAAAATATTGTCAAAATGGATCTCAAAGGTAGTGACTATGGGAAACTGCTGGTTCCGGGAAATGCGTTGCGTCAAACGTATCTCTGTGCTTGTCTTCCTTCGTCTCCTTCCTCAATCACTTGATCTCTTTCTATGTCGCTCTCTGATTTTTGCAGAATCTCACTTTTTTTTTGCACAAGTCTCTTGGTTCTCTAATGACTCCTTGCGGCTACTAGGTATTTTTCTATTTATTCTGTAGCAATCATAGGTCAAACTCGAGGTCAAAATGGTCCAAAAAATCACTCAAAAGTTGAGTTTTCATGTCAGCCCGACTAGGGCACGATCGTGGCCCTGTATGACACGATCGTGGGCCACGATCGTGGCTGGTGCTTTATCGTTTCTATCTCAATCTTGGTCTGAGGTGCACAATTGTGGCCTGACTTGACACTCTCTGTCACGATCATGGCCCAAACTGCACGATTGTGGCCTGGCTGCTTCTTGCTATTTCTTCTCTGTGACGATCGTGGCCTATCCTTGTTGGTCTGAAACTCTCCAAATCTTCACCATTTTTCCCTGTTTACCCTACAACACTAGCACACACATCAAGGTATCTTAAAAATATACAATTTAAGCTTAAGAATTCCAACTAACCCATAAAAACACTTAATTACACAAAATAACCTAATTAAACCTTAAATGCATACTTAACCCTTAATTTAACACTAAATGCATAACAAATTAAGCACTAAAACATCATGCAAAACACAAATATCAATATCCCCACCCTTAAACATTTGCTTGTCCTCAAGTAAACAAAACAACAACCTTATAACAAAGCAAACACCCAATGCAGTAATGCAACAATGGCTCTAAT
>JAOSBN010150852.1:0-23936 GCA_027563595.1 Erythroxylum suave | reverse complement strand
TTATAACAATTGGAATAGAATGAAAAGAAGAAAAAGCATGAAATATAAGAAAAATGATAAAATGAAAGAAGCACGAGAATGCAAATTGTGATTGATTAAATTGAGCATAAATTTAATGGTGTTCGGGTGAAAGAGGAATCGTTTCATAGTCATGTGCACGTCAACGTAAAGCCTTCTCCGGGCTACCCGCTTGTGGCCCATGAGAACTGAAAAATGGACTCATTTTGTTTACGGAGTAAACTTTGATTTTTCTGTTTTGTTTACAGAACCCTCAAGCCTATTATTTGTGCATTTTCATTTTGACATGTTAAGTTGTGCTGTGACGTTAAGTTACATCAATATGTCCTATGTGATAATGAATTGAAGTGTGAAATGTGATTGGTATTGTGATTGTCGAACAGTGTATGCTTATATGAATGTTTATAAATAAATATATATATATATATATATATATATGCTTAAATGTGTGACTCATTGCTAATGGCTATAAGTATTTTAGCCACTAAGCTGTGTAGCTCAACCCACAATTTTCTCTCTTTAGGTGTAAATCGAGAAGATCAGTTATCCTTGCAAGGCATTCGGACTCCAAAATAGATATAAGTCTTTTGTACTAAGTTAGTGATTTTGGATAGCTTTATAAGCATATCAACATTGAGCATCCTTATGTATTTTATTTTAAGTTGATGTATGTGTTGACTCTGTGTTCAAAAATGAGAAAGTGAAATTGAATTCCTTTCTATCTATGATTCTGTTATTTTAAGGATTGGGATAATGAAATGTATATGTGCATTTTCTTCTTTGTTGAGATTGCCAATGGGTGTTAGTATTAGAATAACATGTTCGAATTGAAGAGATTTTGTTCTGAACTCAAAGCAAAATATAGACGAAGAGTATCGTCTGTGATGAAGTCACAACACAAAGGCAAAGGAAAATATAGACGAAGTGTATCGTCTGTGCTAACATCACAACACAGATGCAAAGGAAAATATAGACGAAGTGTATCGTCTGTGCTGACGTCACAAGACAGACACAAAGGAAAACACAGATGAAAGGAATCATCTGTAATGGCGTTAGAAGACAGACAATAGACAAAAGACAAACGATAGGCAAAAGATAGACAATAAGAAGTCAAACACAGACGATAGGAAGTCAAAAACAGACGATAAGAAGTCAAACACAAAGGATAAGAAGTCAAACACAGATGATAGGAAGTCAAACACAGACGAAGCGAAACACAGACAATAGGAAGTCAAATACAGACGAAGTGAAACACAGATGATAGGAGGTCAAACACAGACGATAAGAAGTCAAACACAGACGATAGGAGGTCAAACATAGACGAAGCAAAAAACAGACGATAGGAAAAGCAGACGGTAGGAAAGGCAGATGATAGGAAAGACAGACGATAAAAAAGATAGACGAAAGGAAAGGCAGATGATAAGAAAGGCAAATGATAGAAAATTTAGACGATAGGAAAGACAGACCATAAGCCAAAAAGAAGAAGTTAAGAAGTCATACTAATGGTCCCAATGTATGTACATATGCAAATTGTGGACTCACCAGCGCTATTCCTTGACATATTTAGGTTTGAATGGAGATGATCCTAAAAGGGGTTAGTTTTGAATGCAAGTGTTTGTGTAAAATGTTTAGTATCTGAATGCGATAGACAGGCTTCGAAAATGGGGTCTAGCAGGCTACGTCATATCTAGTCCAAGTGATGTTAGTTCTTATCCTAGGATCTTATTACTATATATGTCATTGAAGACTCTCTTCATGACACATAACTACTATGGCTAAAGACTCTTGAGTATTGACCTTGACAAGAGGTCCTAGATACCATCTCCTATCAGAAGTGATGAATCCTTTATTAGCTATGCAATTACCTTCGAATACCAATAGATGTACCTAATCACCACCCTAAGAGTGACCTCGTTTTGAGGTAACAAGGAACGATGTCAAAACACAGGATTAGTATCTAAGATATCTTTGAGTACCTCAAGTCTTAGGATATTTACACCATTGCTATGATGAGATTGATCATTGCCATTTGATAGATCATCCATATGATAATCTCATTGCAAGTCATCCGATGTACTTACTACTCTTAATAAGCATCCATATGTTAAGCCTAAACATCTCATGCTTACAGTTTGTGAGATCCATTGCTTGATCAAATCAAGGAATATAACATATGCTAGTTTGTATAATTTAATAATGTCGAGTCTTATTAATCCTATGACTAAGGGTTACTTAAATATTAACATAATTACACATGATAAGAATTTCATTATCATGATCTCATCATGATTTCCTTCATACTATGTTTTGTATCATGGACTTCATTAATTCGATTTAAGATCAATATCAATTCATATATATAAACGATCAAATTAATGAAAAATTATCTTTCGCTTTATTAATCAAAACAAAGTCAGTACAAAAGTGCTAAAGGTGATTGCCTTTAGAGCACTACTCTGACATCTTCCACTTACATTAAAGTCAATCGCCTTTATTTTTAATACCATAGCCAAGTACATAAGAATCAAATTTTATTTGTGGAAGTGGCCTATCGAAGGATCATCAATGTTCTGATCTGTGGGCACTCTCTCAATCTTCATATCACCTCTATTAATTATCTCCCTATTCAGGTGATATCCACTGAGTACGTGCTTGGACATCTAATGAGACCTTAGTTCCTTAGCTTTAGCAATAACCTCATTGTTGTCACAGTACAACAATATTAGGTCTACTATGCTCAAAACCACTCCAAGTTCCATAACAAACTTCTTGATCCAAATAGGTTCTTTTGCTACTTATGAAGCTACAATGTACTCTAACTCGGCGTCAAATCTGTAGTCATCTCTTACTTGGAACTCTTCCAACTGATTGCTCTATCATTCAGCATGAAAACATAACCTGACTGGGATTTGGATTCATCCTGGTCAGATTGAAAACTAGCATCTGTATGCCTATTCACTACAAGATCTCCATTTTCATATATCAAGAATTCATCCTTAACAGCTACCCAGTGACCCTCAATAGGATCTGATTGATATCTACTCGTAACATTTAGAGCATATGATATATCTGGTATTATACATAACATAACATACATGATTGATCCTACAGCTAAAGCATATAGGATCATACTCATGCTAGTCCTCTAATCTTGTGATTGGGACACATAGAATTTGAGCGTTTTACCCAATGATTCATAGGAAGAAACTGGAATGCTCTATGCTAAACCTCTTTAGCAGTTTTTCTATAAATGTTGACTATGAAAGATTTAGCAACTTCCTTGATCTATCTTAATATATCTTTATTCGCAATATATAAGTTGTTTCTCCAAGGTCTTTCATGGAAAAATTCTAGGAAAACCAAAATTTGACTAATTGTAAACTTAAGACATCATTTCCTATTAGTAATATGTCATCCATATTTAACACAAGGAATATGATAGCACTCCCACTAAACTTCTTGTACACACAAGGTTTAGTAGGATTTTGTAAGAAACCAAACTCTTTGATTATCTCATCAAATCGGATGTTCCAACTCCTAAATGCTTGCTTTAATCTATAAATGGATTTTTAAAGCTTACATACCTTTTTGCCATCTTTGGATATAAAGCCCTCAGGTCATATCATATATACATCCTCAACTAGGTTTCCATTTAGGATATTCGTCTTCACATCCATCTGCCACATTTAATAATCATAATGAGCAATAATGGCAAGGAGTATTCTAATGGATTTAAGCACGGCTATAGGGCTAAAGGTCTCATTATAGTCAACTCATTGTCTTTAAAAATAACCTTTAGCGACTAGCCTCACTTTATAGGTAATCAAATTACCTTCCATGTCGATTTTCTTCTTGAAAATCCATTTTCACCCTATAGATTTTAATCCTTCGGGTGGGTCAACCAAAGTCCATACTTGGTTTTCATACATGGAATCCATTTTGGACTTTCTGCCTTGTAGTCATTTTTCATATTATGAACTCTTCAGAGCCTCTTTGTAGGTTGTAGGCTCATCATCTTCTATAAGCAATACATCGTTATGTTCGTTTATGATAAATCCATATCTCTCTAGAACATTTCGTATCCTACTCGACCAACGAACATTTTGTATGTCAAAAGGTTCAACTATTGTCTCATCTCTGCAGAAAACAATTTAAGGCTCAGGCAACCGATTTGCGTCTATTTGATCATCATGAACTTCATCAAGTTCAACTTTGCTCCCACTACTTCTCTTTAAAGAAACTCTGTCTCTAAAAAAACAACATGCTTTGAGACAAAAATCTTTTGCTCTAAAGCATTATAGAATTGATAACCAATTGATTCCTTAAGATTTCTTATAAATAGACATTTATCAGATTTCACTTAAAACTTGTCTGATTGAATCCGCTTCATATAATTCAGACATCCCCAGACTTTCATATTAAAAAGGTGGCGTCTTTTTTTAGTCCGTATCTTATATAGATTAATTTCAACTACCTTTGAAAGGACTCTATTTATAACATAAATAGCACTCTTGAGTGCATAACCCTAAAAGGATTTCAATAGATCTGCTAAGCCCATCATAGACCTTACCATGTCCAACAAGATTCGGTTTCTCCTTTAAGCCACACCATTATGTTGTGGTGTGTAAGGTAGAGTCCATTGGGATACTATCTCATTATGTTTGAGATAAGTTTTAAATTCCTCGTTTAAGTATTCACCACCTCGATCTGATCGAAGTGTCTTAATACTTCTACTAAGTTATTTCTCTACTTCATGTCTAAATTATTTAAACATTTTAAACACTTCAGAATTGTATCTCATTAGATACATCTACTCATATCTTAAATAATCATCAATAAAAGTAATGAAGTACACAAAACCACCTCTGGCATGAGTAGACATTAGACTACATACATCGTAATGTATTAGGTCTAACAACCCATTCATTCGTTCGCCCTTTCCTTTAAAAGGTAACTTAGCCATCTTGCCTAACAAGCAAGATTCACATATGTAATATGATTCGTAATCAAATGACCGTAGGCTACCATTCTTGTGTAGCTTAATCATGCATTTCTCACTTATATGGCCAAGTTGACAATGTCATATATAAGTTGATTTTAAGTTATCTCATTTTTGTCTTTTATTATCATTGATCTTTAAAATTGGATTGCACATATCTAATATGTAAATTCCATTGCACAATATAGCAATACCATACAACATTTCAATCAACTTAATTGAATAACCATTTCTTGAAAAAGTTAAATGAAATCCTGCTTTATTAAGACATGAAATAGATACAATGTTTTTTGTCACAACGACTAATGCAGCAACTCTTGCTTCATTTCCTACACGTAGGTCCATCTTGTCACGACTTGGAACTACATCGGCCACATGAAAACCACCGCATACCGAGGCTAAGCACACTCATAATACCTTAAACTCGACTATGCAAAGATAACACTTTTGGACTTTTAAGTTCACTCAAGAGCAATCTTAATGACAATACAAAATATTCATACATAAATTCATTTACAAACCACAAGACCGATAAGAGTTAATATACAAAATTATAGAGTATATCGACATAATCATGAGCCACTATACAACAAAAATACAAAACAGAGACTACTTATGTGTGGTAATGCCCCAAAAATGTCAAAAGACTGCACTAACCACTCAAGAGTTTCAAGTTCACCAATTTAACCTGCACGGTTGGAATGTGGAGGGGGTGAGTACACTATGTACTCAATGAGCAGGAAAGACATATATCGCAAATAAAATCCAGTACCCACCAAAACATTCTAAATAACCTAAGGACAGTTTTATTCATCTAATGTTCATATATCCACATATGAAGTGAATATACGTGATATAAAAACACATAGATCTCATCTATGACTCATCTCATACTGGTTCGGAACCATATAAGCCTAGCCTATTAATCACTCTTGCAGTTAAGATAGGTCCTAGTTCTAGTATACAAGAGAAAAAAAAGCATCACAGGTAAAAAAAAATCTCATCAGGAAACCAAATCTTATAATAAGTCAAAATGGTTATAAATATCACCACTAGTCAGTCAAACTAGTGTGCATAGCTACCGAATCCTAGTGTTGGCTAGACTTTCATCTGTAGTGAGTCCAGACTATGATCGACAAAAGTGTGATGACCCTAGGTGATGACCTCGTCAGTAACTAGGCCTCTAAGTGTGCAATCACTGGCAAGTCCTCTAAAATGGTGTCGTTACAAGGACTCGACTTTTATGCACCAACATCAAGGGTATTTGGCCAATCTTTTCCTCACCAATCACAAAAAATCATATACAAATATTAAGTACAAAATCAAAAAGGTACAATGCCTTTATTTATCAGTCCAACTAATAAAATGGAACCTTCCCACAGATTTAGGCCAAAAGAGAACACATACATGCAGCATACATGACTCGATTATGTATATATAAGTTTTAAAATGTTTTTTATACAGTGAAAGTCATCTTTTGCACTCCAAGTGCAAAGTTATTCAAAGATGTAGTTTTAGAAAATCAAATATTGTCCTTTGTACGTCGATTTTAGG
The DNA here is from genome assembly GCA_027563595.1 of Erythroxylum suave. NCBI lineage: Eukaryota > Viridiplantae > Streptophyta > Magnoliopsida > Malpighiales > Erythroxylaceae > Erythroxylum > Erythroxylum suave. Next base: position 17,365 of record JAOSBN010150852.1, on the reverse strand, counting down.
TTTGTTGAAAACAATATCATTCCTTAAATTATGAAATAAAAACATCAGTTTCACTTTAAGTGCAAAAAGTTATTCAAAATAAGTTCATTTATTAAATATATAAGTATACTAGCATATATTTGAGAATCAATTCTACTATGCATTACCTAGGTTCAAAATTCATATAGAAGTCATTATAGATGTATTGGGATGTCCTAATCCCATTTGAGAGGTATGTTTTCCCCAAGTCATCTCAAAAGAATGTTTACACTCCTTTGACTTCAACAATCCTTGGTACGAGCTCTTTGATCCACAGCTCCCTAGCCTTTATACCTACAATATGTATTGTATTTACTACTCAAACATATATTTCATATTTATAAACCATCACATAAGTGTATAAAGCACAATATCACAATTTTTAAGCTATAGGGTTCATCCATGAAGCTTCTCATATGGTTACTTTCCTTATTATTCACATAAGGTTTCTTTTACACTTTCTAAGCCATTTAATGCCTTTGATCCAATACTTACACCTTTCAAATCATAATTAAGCACATTTTTATCCAAGCACATTAACTCATCAGTCTAAGCAAAAATTCAAGTTTACTCTAAGTATACATGAAAGCCTCATCCAGTGCACACCATTGCAATCCTTAAACCCTAAGCCAAATTCACTTAGGTGTTTTATCAAACAACTAAAGGCATAAACTTGAAAGCCTCCTTCTAATGTACTTCTTCCTCATTTTTCATCATCAGTTCACATTATACATACACAATTAACATCATAGAATTCATTTAAGCCATCAATTTCAAAAGATATTCATAATTTCACCAACTTTCACCAATTCAGTTTTGGCTTAAAGAAGCTTATCTATGACTCATTTCATTCATCTAAACCATTTATCATGAATAAACAAGCATGGAGAACAATATATCTTAACACCAAATTAAAAATCATAATGCAAAGAGAGATGAGACAAAATTTACCTCAACTTTCCTTTAGTGATATCTTAAAATCCTTTACGAATTTCTCAAATATAATGATAGATTTGAGTTGCTTGAACCTCAATTAATTTAGAACACCTATGTCTGAGTTGGAGAATCAAAATAATGGTGGAAATTTGATGATGACCGAAAATTCTTCTTCTTCTCCTCTCTTCTCCTCTCTTCTCCTCTCTTTTAATTAATAAAGTATTTTTAATGTTTTATGATGGGATGCACGGAAACACAAGGAGAAGGGTCTAGATTTTTTACTTTTCTTTGATCAAACATCGTGAATTTAAGTTTTCGCCCTTAGTTTATGTGAAATTACTAATATACCCTTCAAACTTTTCCTAAATTTACAATTAAGCCTTTATATACATCAACCTTTCCAATTAAGTTTTCTAGGTGTATAATAATTCTATATATCATGTCTAATCACCTCTAAGGCGTTAGAGCACACACCATGGTCATATCCATCCAATGGACTCGGTTTTGCACACTGAGAAACTTATATGTCAAAAATCTCCAAGATTTCACATACCGATGAACTATAAGTTCATGTAAGGGCATATAGCATTGTATATCATAGTCATATGTACCAAAAAGATCCAAATACAATTTTGAACTCATATACAACCATGTATATATATCAATATATGATAATCTCTCCAAGTACAGACTAATACAAAAGGGCTCAGAAAATATGGCATTACAAGTACTCCCCCTTTAAAAGAGTTTCGTCCTCGAAACTCTTAAGTTGAGGATACAAATAAGTGGAGGTACTGACATCTCATAGCATTCTTAGGCTCCCATGTCATCTCTTCGACCATGTTGGTCTTCTAAAGAACTTTGACCGTGGGAACCTCCTTCTTGCGTAACCTCTTTATTTGTCGATCTAGAATCTGGACTGGTTTCACCTCAAAACTCAGGTCTTCTCTCAGCTCTACTGGAGGTGTCTCCAAAACATGAGATGGTACGGTATATACTTCTTAAGCATCGAGACATGGAACATATTATGGATCCTATCAAAATCAGCTGACAATTCCAACCGATGTGCGACAATCCCGAAAAGGTCTAATATATTGAGGGTTTAGCTTCTCTCAGCTCTGAAATTAGATTATACCTTCTCATGGTGATATCCTAAGAAACACCTACTTCAAACTCCAATGGTCGTTGCCTCTTATCTATATAACTCTTTTGATGATGTTGGGCAGCTTTCATTTTCTTCTGGATGACTTTTACTTTTCGAATGGTAATTTCTATCAATTCGGCTCCTTCAACTTGAGTTGTACCAACCTAATCCCAACCCCTGGGTAAGTAAGAAGCACTGATGCAAATGTCAATAATCTTTGATATATTAAGGGTTCAGCTTCCTTCAACTCTGAAATTGGATTAAACCTTTCCATGGTGATATCCCAAGAAAAATCGTCTCACCCACTGTAAACACCAATGGTCGTCACCTCTTATTTGTATAGCTCTTTTGAAGATGTTGGGTGGCTTTCATTTTCTTCTAGATGACTTTTATTTTTTGAGTGGTAATTTTTATCAATTTAACTCCTTCGACTTTAGCTGTACCAACCTTATCCTAACCCTCTAGGTATGTAAATCAAGCACTGGTATTGTGTCTTCAGATCCTAAAAACTTACCTTGTATTTGAACCCTTTTCGAATAATCCTCGATAAAGGGACTGCAAGTGCTGAGAAGCCCTCAACAAATCTTTGATAATAACCAGCTAACCCCATAAAGCTACGAACTTTAGTCACATTCTTGGGCTGTTCTCACTCAAGTGTAGCTTCCACTTTTTTTGAATCTACATAAATATGTTCTCCTGATAACACATGCCCAAGGAATCCTATCTTCTTCAGCCAAAATTCACACTTTGAAAACTTCCCATACAATCGTCTTTCGCCAAGTATTTGCAGCACAATCTGGAGATGTCTAGCATGCTCTTCCCCATCCTTGGAATAAATCAGAAGACTATGATAAACTAATCTAAATAAGGATGGAACACCTTATTCATGAGATCTATAAATGCTGCAAGTGTATTTATCAATCCAAAATGCATCATCAAAAATTTATAGTGTCCATACCTCGTCGAGAAAGCAATCTTATGCACATCACTTTCAACAATCTTAAATTGATGGTACCCAAACCTCGTATCTATCTTTGAGAATATTGTATCATCTCTCAACTAATCAAACAAGCCGCCAATCCTAGGGAGTGGATATTTATTTTTTATGGTAATTTTGTTTAACTATTGATAATCAACATATAAGTGGAGGGTCCCACCCTTCTTCTTGACAAACAATATTGGTGCTTCCCACGATGAATGACTTGGTTTGATGAAGCCCTTGTCCAATAACTCTTGCAACTAAACCTTCAGCTCTTTCAATTCAACTGGTGCCATGTGATATGGTGGTAAAGATATCGTTGATGTCCTCAAGACTAAGTCAATTGCAAAATCAAACTCCTGATCAAGTGGCAATTAGGGTAACTCCTTGGGAAAGACCTCAGGGAACTCTTATATAATAGAAACATCTCCAAGTTCAACCTTTTGTACTAAGGTGTCAATCACATGTACGAGGTATGCTTGGCATCCCTGACGAATCAACTTCTTAGCCTTGACTCGGGAATAGCATTTACTCACCAACAAATTTAATCTAGACTCCACCCTGAGTGTCAAACTCTACCTTTCTTAAAACAATCAACTCTAGCATGATGCCTCTCTAACCAGTCAATCCCCAATATCACCTCAAAATCCTAGAGATCAAGGGGAATAATATATGCCCCTAACACAGCTTCACTAGCCTTTACCTTACAGGCCATATATGCTTCATCATGAGCCACTTGCTCTCCAAGAGGAGTGACTACAATGAGAGGGGGATCTAATGGTGTCATATGGGATGACTAATGTCCTCGGCAAAGGTCACACTAATAAAAGACTTTTGCGCGCCAATGTCAATCAAAAATATAGCGTAGCTATCGAGAACACATATAACGCCTTATAACATTATGTGTTATTAGCTCATACTATTTAAGAGTTTACCGGTATTACGCAGAGCATGCATCATAATATAGCAATACAACAACATAAAAATGTTACTTCCCCTTCCTCGCCCAACCATGCTATCATTATAAAATCAAAGAAAGAAACGTTATTTAATAAAATAGATTGAACTAAGCTTAGCTTATATTACGTACCTTACACCCAAGGAAAGTTAACAAGGACTCTCACTAAGGTCAAAATCATCCGACCATTAAAGACGTCAACTTAACAATCTAAGACTCAACTTCTCGACAAAAGACTGTGGACACCCAGACTCAAATCCTAAGCTCTGCATTTTTTAAAAATGGTAATCACACTTCTAAAAACATAAAAACTTGTTATGATACTAGTTTAATTGTCACAACCTGGAACGACATAGGGCACATGACAACTGCTGCATACCCACGCTAAGCATACTTATAGTACCCTAAACTCGACTATATAAGGCGAACACTTCTAGAATTTTAAGTCCACTTAAAAGCAATGTCAAGGGCAATACAAAATGTTCATACATAAAGTCATTTACAAACCACAATACAAACAAAGTTTAATGTACGAAATTATAAAGCATATCGGGATAATCATAAGCCACTATACAACAAAACTACAAAACAGGTAATGCCCTGAAAACATCAAAGATCGCATGAACTAATCAAGAGTTTCAAGCTCACCAATTTAACCTGTATGGTTGGAAAGTAAGGGTTAGGGGAAGGGTGAGTACACTATGTATTTAGTGAACGGGAAAAGTCATATATCATAAACACAACCTGGTGCACACCAAAATAGTCTAAATAACCTAAGGACAATTTTACTCATCTAATATGCATATAACCATTTATGAGGTGCATATGTGTGATATAAAAACACATAGACCTCGTCTATAACTCATCCCATATTGGTTAGGAACCACATAGATCTAGCCAATTAATCACTCTTTTGGTGAATATAGATTCTAGTTCCAGTACATAAGAGCAAAAAAAGAATCACATGTAAAATAAATCAAATCTCGTCAGGAAACCAAATCTCATAATAAGCCAAATTGGTTATGTGTGTCACCACTAGTCAGCTGTGCACAGCCACCAAATCTCAGTGTTGGCTCGAATTTCATCTGTGGTGAGTCTAGACTATGGTCGACAAGAATGTCATGACCCTAGGTGCTGACGTCGTTAGTGACCAGAACTTTAGATGTGTAATCACCCGCAAGTCCTGTAGAATGGTTTTATTATAAGGGCTCGACTTTTATATACCAGTGTCAAGGGTACATCAGTCACTTAATCTGTTGTGCCCAGCACACAATTGGCTAATCATTTCCTCACCAATTACCAAAAAATCATATACAAAATCAAGTAAGGGTGGGTAAGTACACTATGTACTTAGTCAGTGGGAAAAGTCATATATCGCAAACAAAACCTGGTACACACCAAAACGGTCTAAATAACCTAAGGACGATTTTACTCATCTAATATGCATATAACCACATATGAAGTGCATATGTGTGATATAAAAGCATATAGACCTCGTCTATGACTCATCTCATACTGGTTAGGAAACACATAGATCTAGCCTATTAATCACTCTTTTAGTGAATATAGATTCTAGTTCTAGTACACAAGATCAAAAAAGGCATCACATGTAAAAAAATCAAATCTCATCAAGATACTGAACCCAATACACACCAAAATGGTTTAAATAACTTAAGGACAGTTTTACTCATCTAATATGCATATAACCACATATAAAGTTCATATGTGTGATATAAAAACACACAGACCTCGTCTATAACTCATCCCATACTGGTTACGAACCACATAAATCTAGCCTATTAATCACTCTTTTAGTGAATATAGATTCCAATTCTAGTATACAAGAGCAGAAAAAGCATCACATGTAAAAAGAAATCAAATCTCGTCAGAAAATCAAATCTCATAATTAGCCAAAATGGTTATGCATGTCACCACTAGTCTACCAAACTAGTGTGCACACCTACAGATCCTGATGTTGGTTCGACTTTCATCTGTGGTGAGTCCAGAATACGGTCGATAAGAGCGTCATGACTTTAGGTGATGACGTCGTCGGTAAACAGAACTCTAAGTGTGCAATCACCCGCAAGTCCTGTAGAATGGTGCCGTTATAAGTACTCGACTTTCATGTACTAGCATCAAGGGTACAAGAGTCACTTATTCTGTTGTGCCCAGAACACAACTGGCCAATCATTTCCTAACCAATCACAAAAAAAATCATATACAAAATCAAGGGTAGGTGAGTACACTATGTACTTAATGAGCAGGAAAAGTCATATCTTGCAAACAGAACCCGATACACACCAAAATAGTCTAAATAACCTAAGGACGGTTTTACTCATCTAATATGCTTATAACCACATATGAAGTGCATATGTGTGATATAAAAACACATAAACCTCGTCTATGACTCATCCCATACTGGTTAGGAACCACATAGATCTAGCCTATTAATCACTCTTTTAGTGAATATAGATTCCAGTTCCAGTACACAAGAGCAAAAAAAGCATCACATGTAAAAAAAATCAAATCTTATGGGGAAATCAAATCTCATAATAAGCCAAAATGGTTATCTGTGTTACCATTAGTCGGCCAAACTAGTGTGCACATCCACCGAATTCCGGCGTTGGCTCGACTTTCATCTGTGGTGAGTCTAGACTATGGTTAAAAAGAGAATCATGACCCTAGGTGATGACGTCATCGGTGACCAAAATTCTAGGTGAGCAATCACGCGCAAGTCCTATAGAATGTTGTCGTTACAAGGACTCAACTTTTATGTACCAACATCAAGGGTACGGAAGTCACTTAATTTATTGTGTTGAGCACACAATTAGCCAATCATTTGCTCACGAATCACAAAAAATCATATACAAAATCAAGTAAGGGTACCATGCCTTTATTTATCAGTCCAAACGATAAAATGATAACCTTTCCATGGCTCTAAGACAAAAGAGAACACATACATGTAGCATACATGACTAGGTTATGCATATGTAAGTTTCAAAACATTTTTCATGCATTGAAAGTCATCTTTTGCATTCCAAGTCCAAAGTTATTCAAGAATGTAGTTTCATAAAATCAAACATTCTCGTTTGCATTTTGATTGTAGGTTTGCTAAAAACAATATCATTCCTCAAAATATGAAATAAAAAACCAGTTTGACTTAAAATATAAAGAGTTATTCAAAACAATGTCATTTATTAAATGCATAAGTATACTAGCATCTATTTGAGAATCAATTCTACTATGCATTATGTAGGTTTAAAATTCAATACAAGTCATCATGCATGTCTTAGCATGTCCTAAGCTCATTTGAGAGATATGTTTTTCCCAACTCTCCTTAAAAGAAGGTGTACACTCCTTTGACTTTAGCAATCTTCAATACGAGCTCCTTGATTCACAGCTCCTGAGCCTTTATACCTACAATAAATAATGTATTTAATACTCAAACATATATCTCATATTTATACACCATCACATAAGTGTATAAAGCACAATATCACAATTTTTAAACTATAGGATTCGGACATCAAGCTTCTCACATGGTTACTTCCCTTATTATTCACATAAGCTTTCTTTTTCATTTTCCAAGGCATTTAATGCCTTTGATCCAATACTTACACCTTTAAAATCATAACTAAGCACATTTTTATTCAAGCACATTAGGCCACTAGTCATCAATCTAATAAAAAATTCAATTTTACTCTAAGTATACATGAAAACCTCTTTCCAATGCATGCCATTTCAATCCCTAAATCCTCAGTCAAATTCACTTAGGCATTTTATCAAACACCTAACAACAAAAACTTGAAAGCCTACTTCTAATGTACTTCTCTCTCATTTTTCATCATCAGTTCACATTATACGCACACAATTAACATCATAGAATTCAGTTAAATCGTCAATTTCAAAAGATATTCAAAATTTCACTAAATAGAGGGCATTTCGGTTTTGACTTAAAGAAGCTTCTCTATGACTCATTTTATTCATATAAACCATGTTTCATGCATAGTCAAGCATGGAGAACAACTTATCTTAACACCAAACTCAAAATCATAATGTAGAGAGAGATGAGACAAAATTTACCTTAACTTTCCTTTTGTGATATCTTAAAATCCTTTGCGAATTTCTCAAATCTAATGATAGATTTGAGTTCCTTGACCCCAAATTAACTTAGAACAACTTGGTTTGGGTTGGAGTATCAAAAGAATGGTGGAAATTTGATGATGACCGAAATTTCTTCTTGTTCTCCTCTCTTCTCCTTTCTTCTCCTTTCTTTTAATTAAAAACAATGTTTTTAATGTTTTATGGTGGGATGCCCGGCCGCACAAGGAGAAGGGTCTAAAATTTTGACTTTTTTTTGACCAAACATGGTGAATTTACGTTTTCGCTCGTAGTTTATGTGAAATTGCTAATATATACTTCAAACTTTTCCTAAATTACAATTAAACCCTCATGTACACCAACTTTTCCAGTTAAGCTTCCTAAGTGTCTAATAAGTCTATAAATCATGGGCATTAGGATAGACACCATGGCCATATCTATCCAATAGACATGGTTTTACACAGTTAGAAACTTATATCTCACAATTCTCCAAGATTTCGCTTATCGATGAACTATAAGTTCATTTAAGGGCATATAACATTATATCTCACCAGCATATATAGCAAAAGGATCCAAATATTGTTTTGAACTTATATACAACCATGTATATATATCAAAATATAGTAATATCTCTAAGTATAGACCAATACAAAAGGGCTTAGAAAATTTGGTGTTACACATCTCTCCCTTTTTGAGCAGTCTACTATTAATGAGATCATGCATATCAACACAAATATGTGAGCCACATCTGGTATCTTATGCCCAAATGTTATGATCATAAATAATATTATCCTCAATGACAAATATCATACTTGAAGTAGATGGTGGGGCATTTAATGCTTATTCTGCTTTAGTGACTCCAGATAAGCCTTGCAGTTTATCTTCCAATGTCCTTCCTTGTTACAATGGAAGCATATCCCCTTTGAAGTTATCTTCCTTGCATTTTTCTTGGCTACACCTCCCACTAGCTTCATGGACTTCTTTTTCTTCTTTTGGTTCTTCTTTCAAGAACCACAATTAGAGTTTACCAGCATCACAACCTTACTATCTTTCTTGATAGTTTGCTTAGTTGTTTTGAGTAGATTAATCAACTCAGGTATTGTTGTGGATATTTGATTCATCCTATAGTTAAGGATAAACTGTGAGTAACTATCAGTCAAACTAGTCAGAATTAAATCTATATTTAATTCATGATCCATTATGAAGGTTAAACTGCCTAATCTCTCATTGTATCCATTCATCTTCAGTGCATACTACATGTAGATGATCCCTCAACCATCTTATAAGGGAAAAGCAATCTCGAGGTCTCAAACCTTTGACCGAGCTTGCTCATCAAATAGTTCCATCAGATGGTAGACTATTTTATGAGCCTTCATAGCCTCATATTGCTTCTATAGTTCTGGTGACATAAAGGCTCGTATTATACAACTAGCTAACTCCCTATCATCCAATAGCTTCTTGTAAACTTTCTGATCTTCATTACATGCATCGGCAGCAGGGAGATTGGGAAGTGGTTCATCTAGGACATATCCTAGTTTTTTGGATTTGAGAATAATTCTCAAATTTAGAAGCCAATCAAAAAAGTTAGGTCCCGTGAATTTGCTGGAGTCTAATAGGGAGCATAGGTTCACACTAGATGAAAACATCATGACGATTTAAATAACGTAGAAGAATGAGAGAAAGTGTTAGAATGGTACACTAATGCATATCGATGAGGAATTTAATCATATGCATTATAGGTCCCACTATTTTTATTAAAATCCATAGCCCTCAATATGAATTTGAGAAAACTTACAATTTTCTTAATGGGTCGATATCTAATATCACTATTGATGACCTTGGTTTTCTCGACAAGCCATCTTAGGTCAATTGATAGGTATCATTCATGCCAATTGCATTCACTTATGCAACTATCGACTTATGCTATCAACTGTTGATTTAGCACACTCATTGGGTCATCAACTCTCGATTTATATGCATCCCATGAATACAACATAACTTCACCTCTATCCACGTTGACCTTGGGTTTTCCCAACAAATTAACACTTCCAGTTAGGACTAACTCATTAATCTGGAAATCTAATTTCCATGGTTTGAACATATTCGTGTAGAGCGAGCTTGGGTTTGCCCAACAACCTAACCCTAAAAGAACTCTAGCTCTTGCCATATTAATGAAAGGCGTAAGTCCTAATGTTTTGTTAAGGGATTTGATCTTTGGTGTCATCAATACTTGGATGATCTTGAATATGAATGTCACATATATACATTTAGATAATGGACAACTCAATTGAATTGAGCCTATGCCCATAACTACCCTTAAAATGCATCTAACACATGTATCTCACAAAGGACGTTTAATTTGGGTTATGACTTAACTATGCATCTAAACTTCATGATTTGATTCAACTCCTGAACCTAATTAGGTACTAGTATTAGTCTTCGCTAATCCGAATTATGAATTTCATTCTATTAGGAACTCTAAAATTCAATTATTTTGATGTCCAAATTAAACATTTTAATCCTTGTATATATGCCTTTATCTAGTCATACTAGAAATGCTATGCTCTACTTGGATTAATTCTAAATAAATCCCTAGGGTTTCTAAAATTTATGTACATCAATTAGTCATCTATAAGATCCCTAGGTCATCTCAAAGTTATCTAAATAATTTCAGCACATACCAAAATTATCTTGACGGCCAAAATCGTCAAGATAAATAAGTTAACCTACTAGATACTAAAGGGATCAATTCGATGTTTGCAAAATTTTCGAAATCCTAATTTCAAGCACATGTATTAAGCATGTTATTATCATCAAAATAATACATTTCTTATCACATAAGAACTTTATTAAGGTCTTATAAATGAAATACATTCACTATGAGTCATTAAGTCAACTCCTTCAACTTTCAAAAAGTTGACCAATGTTGACTTTGACTTTATTTATTAATTGAATCAAATTCAATTAATTCAAAAAAAATTCTAGAGTCTTATACACATTCTAAATGTGTCTAATAAAAAATTCCTGAACCTAATTCTTAGGAATTATTTATTAACAAATTGAAATAAGCCAACACATCACACACATATGACACTTGTCATATTACTTCTAACACTAGTCAAAACTTACATCATGCATGCATAAGATAATCACTTTAACAACAAGTTTCATTCATCTCATACAAGTGGCAACATCTCATCTTGCATGTGCATGCATAAAATATATAAAAATAATCTTTATAAAAATTAATATGAACTTTACAAGCATACATGTTCATCACATTTCTAGAATTTCCTAGAACTTCATACATGCATCAAGCTGAAACTATAAGGTGTAAAAGAAAATCATTAGAAAATGTTTCTAGAATTATTACAAAATTTTCAAAATCGGCACATCCATTCAGCTTTCCGTAAATTCCCAGAAACCAACATATGAATAGTCTAGATATTGATTTGAAATAAAATAGTAAATGACATTCAATTGCAGTTTCCTTTAACAAAAACATGGTATAACATCTTATAAACATTTTTGCAAAATAAACTCAAAAAAAATTTCTAAATTTTACACAAATTATTCCAAATCAACATACATGTTAACCACAACATAGTAAACACTTTACACATGTTCAATACATCATCTATAATATGCATAAACTTGCTCTGATAACACTGTTGGGTTTGCCAGATGCATGAGAATGCAACAGAAGTCACGAAAGTCGAAATTTAGATTCTAGCACCATAACAACTTGAAAAACACATAATCAAACATGCATGCATCGATATGTAAAGAACACGAAATATAAAATAACTTTTACCTTTTGTTTCTCCTCTTTTCTTATTTATTCTCCTTGTTTGGGTTGTTGCAAACACCAAACCCTTCCTTGATCACCTAAGAACATGCAAAGATCAAGAAGAAAAAATGTATAAGGGTGATTTGAGCACCAAACTAGATGATTTCTAGCAGATGCTCAAGATGATAGAAGATGGATCAAGACTCCTGTTGCATGCATTTTGATTCAAGCAATAATTATATAAATTGCAAGAACAAGACTCTTGATACTTCTCTCTCACTCTACAACTCTTCTAAAGCCCTTATGCTCTCATTTAAGTGCGTAAAAAGTGGTAAGACCTTGTGTACATAAATGAAGAACTCATTTATGTACTCATTTGTGCCCTCTATCACGATCATGGCCAATGAGCCATAATTTCGGCCTACTTAAAAAATAGGCTCGCCTTTGGCCACAAATGTGGCCTATGAGCCATGATCATGGCCTACTTAAAATTAGTCATACACACTATGTTTTTCATTTGATCTTTTATGCATCTGACCCTTAAGTTCCTAGTTATTTTAAGCAGTTGAATTAACTCTTAATTCAAGCAAATCATGAAGGGTTTTATAATGCCAATTTGCTATAATATAAGTCGATTAACACATGAACTCTTCGATAGTTAATTATCTAACTTATGAACCTTTCCATAGACAATTACTGTAAAACTCATCCTTTCTCCATACTATACCCCACTTGGTTTAAAGTATGGGTTATGTGTCAACTCTTACTAGACTGACTACGTTACATCTAGTCCAAGTGATGTTAGTTCTTGTCTTAGGATCTCATTACTCTATGTTTCATTGAAGACTCTTTTCATGACATATAACTAATCTGGCCAGAGACTCCTACGTACCCCAACAAGAGGTCATGGGTATCATCTTCTTCTATCAGGAGTGGTGAATCCTTTACTGGCTACTCAATTACCTTCGAATACCAATAGTTGTACCCAATCACCACCCTAAAAGCGACCTCGTCTTGAGGTAACAAGATTAGAATCCAAGATATCCTTGAGTACCTTAAGTCTAAGGATATTTACACCATTGCTATGATGAGACTGATTATTGAAATTTGATAGATCATTTATATGCTAATCTCATTGTAGGCCATTTGATGTACTTACTACTCTAAGTAAGCATCCACATGTTAACTTTAAATATCTCATGCTTACAGTTTGTGAGATCCACTGTTTGATCAAATCAAACAGTATAAAATGTGTTAGCCTGTCTAGACTAATAATGTCCTGTCTTACTAATCCTATGACTAGGGATTTTTTAGATACTAACATAACTGCATATGATAGAAATCTCATTATCATGATCTCATCATGAATTCCTTCATGCTATGTTTTGTATCATAGACTTCATTAATTCGATTTAAGATCAATATCAATTCATAAATAAAAGAATATCAAATTAATGAAAACTACCTTTCACTTTATTAATCAAAACAAATTCATCACAAAAGTGCTAAAGAAGATTGCCTTTATAGCATTACTCTAATAAGTTGGAATGTCATTAAAGCCTTTTGATGCGAAAGCAAACATTTATAATGAATGTTCCTTGATTACTCAGTTACATCACATTCTTAACTAGCTACTAGCTCTATTCAAAACTCAATTTTTTTCAAAAAGGGCTAATGGAATAGTTATTTATTAAACAAAACACACACATTTTTATTATTATTATTATTAAATGCCTACCTCATTTCTTTAGCTAATCGTTCTTATGAAAGGTACTAACAATGCTACGTATTCTAATTGACCTAAAATTATTTATGAACGTGGTAAATTTCTAAAGTGAATAAACCAACATCATATCCTAATTATCATACATATTTAACCGAAATAACCTAAAACACTAATTTCACAAGCTAATAAATCTTCGCAACCTAAGAGACTATGTTCAAAGCTAAATCCATTCCGTTAAGTCCTGGCCATTGACACATTCACATGAATCACGTCATGCAATCCTAAACAAAACTAACATAAAGTATGAAAATTTCACATTCAAACAAAAACATATAATGTATTTAACCCTCACCATACTTGGACAACACATTGTTTTCCATGTGAGAAGAACAAATGAACAATACATAAGGTCGGAATAAAAATTAGTGAAATAAGAAAAATATGAGAGCAATTGAAAATAAAAATAAAATAAAAGATAAAGGTTAAAGTATAGAACCTGTCGTGGTGATTGAGGTGGTGATGTTGTCGGAGGTGGTTGTTGAATACCTGAAGGCTCAAATTATTTGTGAATATGTTGTATGTCCAAGCTCTGGCATCTTTGTTTTCTAGCCATCTCCTTCAACACCTTGGCAATTTCATAATGGCTTTGTTAGTGTTTGAGACAGCCTCCATTACCTTCTCCCATCCCATTGTCTCTTCCTCTTCTGACTCCTCACTAGTTGAGTCCTCCTCTTACTATGATGGTACTAAGCTCGAACTGGCCTAGCCCTCCTTAGTATTGGCATGAGATTTTGATATCTTGAAGTTCCATATTGTAGGACTTTAAGATTTCAGCTCTCGTCAAATGACGAGTGTTAAGAAACTAAAGATGAGGCATAGTTAGTCCATTGCAATTAACACTATAGTATTCCACAATAGCCATTGACCAAGTACCCTATGCCCAAATTATTGCTTCTCTTTCTTAGAGGAGTAATAACTGCAATAAAAATATAGGTAGAGGTGCAAACTTTGATGCTATGATCCATATACCATAAGATAAAAAGTTCCTTTGTTGCACTTTTGTCAAATATAGTTTGACACATGAATTTGTGCAATAACAAGTGTTTAGGGCTTCTAATAATATTGTTGTAGGCATTTTTGGTGTTAAAACTCTCCAACCCAATCAGTGTCGTCTAATATTGTGTGGCAAGAAAGTCATCGTGCTGATCTACTATGGTTGATTTGGGGAATCCACCGATTTCACACAAAATGTCATAATGTGAACCATAAGGTTGACTCTGGAACTAAAACCATAGGTCCTTAGGGTGATTGGCTCATATTGAAGGGAGTTGAAGAATTCTAGGGTTAGTTCCTTATAAACAAGATAATTGAATCACACAAAATTTTCCCACCGAATTCTTCCACCTAAAGCCTTAACTCTTTCTCTCAATCTAATTGTTTCTAACATATCAAAATCTAAGTATTTAGGCATAATAATGTTCTTTAAACTAAAGATGTGGTAGCAGTTACCTTCCTCTTCCGAGAAGAGAGGAAAAGATGGGTCGTAACCCACTGCCATGTTTTGTTTTCCACACCTAATACTTCGACTTTGCCTTTTGATTGTATGTGCTTAACCATCTGTTTGATTGAGATTTGTGAAAAGTTTGGAGAGAGTTGAAGACTTGAAGATGGGTAGAGAAAAGTAAGAGTAGTTGAGTTCTTAGGTTTAGAGAGAGTGAGAAAGTGAAAGGTGTAAGAAAAATGAGGGTGAGTGTAAATATATACGATAAGAAAGGAAAAGGGGGAAAATTGGAAAAAAAAATTGAAACTCATTCATGCCAAGTCTGCCCTACCGCAGCCTATGATCATGGCTTATAGGGCCATGATTGTGGCCTTGTAAAAAATCTTGCATGCTTTCCAATTTTGCTTCTTTTCCTCATTTCATCCTAAAATCCTTCCATATCTTATAATTACATTATCACCTCGTTGTTCTTGCCTTCGACCACATTCCTAAGTCAACTAATCCTCAATTCCCCCAAGATATTCAACTAGACTCAAAAAAAAAAAAGAAAGAAAAGCAAGATGCAAAACCTATTTACTATAAAAGATGACATAACAAGATGATAAAAACCATTTCCTCCCATGCAACGCTTATTTTACTGTCGTTAACTTGACATACTTATTTTTTTTCATGGCAGTTCGAACAAGTTGTTTAATGGTAGCACAATCATAGGTCTCATAAATTGCAAATAAGCAATCAAACAATGATTTGCACCACCTTTCTTTGTCTTCTTCTTCCACTTATTCCTTTAAGATTATGGCTTTTCAAGTGGATCCTCGCGTGTTGGAGTTATGCAAATATAGTGCCTTGGAAAG
This sequence comes from Erythroxylum suave, assembly GCA_027563595.1. Taxonomy (NCBI): domain Eukaryota; kingdom Viridiplantae; phylum Streptophyta; class Magnoliopsida; order Malpighiales; family Erythroxylaceae; genus Erythroxylum; species Erythroxylum suave. The sequence continues at coordinate 1,358 of JAOSBN010150852.1, read as the reverse complement.
CAAGTGTATTTACTTATAACTTAATTTTCTTCCAGTTACAGTTTTGTAATGAAAATATTTATTATTAATAAAAATAAAAGAATGTATAGGAAATATGTATATTATAAGAATCTAAAATAATAGATTCACAGTTGAATAATCAAGTTAGTCGCTTGATTATGGTTTAGACTATAGTGTTGCGATTTATCTCCATGTAAGTAAAAAAGTTTACTTCAAGGGAATGATGAGTTCATATCATGATAGTAGTTGACTATTGATAATGGTACCATTAAATGAATCTAGAATCAAGTATATTTTAAGAGTAAAGTGGGGCCGTTACTTTAATTTAAAACATACAACTTGAGCATTCGTTTATTATGGACCACAATTTTGATTAGTGGTGAACTCATATGTGTTTCATTATAATTCTTGATATGATCAGAATGGATTTTTACAGAGTACTAATCCAGTGTCTACATGTTGGAGTTATTAATTAAAAAATATTTCAGGGAACATTCTCTCAAATAAAGAGTTTATAGTGATATCATTACTTCTAGATGTTTTATGAAAATTGGTAATTAAATTGGCGCCAGTAGTTTGATGGACTAGCTATCCATCAAGTCTTAACACCAAGATGAGATCTTGTGTGCTCATCACCATATAGAGTAAAACGGGATATCTAGAACGAAAAAACAATATAAGGGCAAAAAGTAATTTTACCCTTTATTGTGAGGATGGCTATAATAAGGTTCATGATAGGGTTTACAATTGGACACCATATTTGAAATATATGTTCTCATAATATTTAATAATTCAAGAATTCAACTAATTATCTTTAGTGAAATGACATTTAGTTAATAAGCTAGAATTAATTCTATGGAGATTAAATTAATTCTGCGCTTATTGGAGTTTGAATTATCTAAGTCCAATAAGATTCCCCACTTGGCTTCTAGGAGGCTCATCAAGTAAAATAAGAAATACAAATAGAGATTTTAAAGCCTATGACTGAATGTTGGGCTTATACTAATTAATTGTTAATTAGAAGCCCAACTGAACATTTAGAAATGGGCTAGGCTTGGGTTTAATTTGATTAATTAAATTAAAACAATTTTATTTAAGGTAAATGGAGGTAGAATTTTGTTTTTAATGAACTAAATGTGCAGATATAGCAAATCAATACTAAATGTGCAGCTACACATTTAGTATTGATTTGCTATATTAAAGATGGTTTTAACATGTTTTTTTATCATTAAATGGAGTAATGACCTTATCATTAAATGGTTTAATGGTGGTCTTTTAAATATAGCCTGTAACCTATTAGCATTCATTGGATTAAATAAGAAAGAGGTGCATTATGATGGACCATCTTCCTTCTTTCA